>LPNX010038832.1:628096-647626 GCA_001517045.1 Pseudotsuga menziesii | reverse complement strand
CATAATGGCTTCAATCTTTTCAGGGTCCACAGATATACCCTCTTCTGAGATAATGTGACCCAAATACTGAATTCTATCTCTATAGAAGTCACACTTGCTGAGTTTTGCATACAACTGATGCTCCCTAAGCACTTGCACTGCCAATCTCAAATGCTCTTCATGCTCTTTCTCATTCTTAGAATATACAAGGATGTCATCAAGGAAAACAAGAACAAACTTGTCCAAATACTTGCTGAAGACGCTATTCATAAGGCACGTAAATGTAGCTGGTGCATTTGTGAGACCAAATGGTACCACTACAAACTCATAGTGCCCATACCTTGTCCTAAAGGCTGTCTTATGAATGTCTTCATCCTTGATCCTCACCTGATGGTAACCAGACCTCAAGTCAATCTTAGAAAATACCTTTGCTCCTCTCATTTGATCAAAGAGGTCATCAATCCTAGGCAAAGGATATTTATTCTTCACGGTAACCTTGTTTAACTGTCTGTAATCAATACATAACCTGAGTGTACCATCTTTATTCTTTACAAACAGAACCGGTGCTCCCCAAGGAGACACACTCGGTCGGATATACTTTTTGTCCAACAACTCTTGCAGTTGCATCTTCAATTCTAGAATCTCTGGTGTACTCATTCTGTAGGGTGCCTTGGACACTGGTGCTACTCCTGGCACAAGTTCAATAGTGAAATCAATGTCCCTCTTTGGAGGAAGCCCTGGAATCTCATCAGGAAACACATCCCTAAATTCCTGTAACACCCGATAGTCCTCCAACCTAGGAGTTTCATCTCTCGTTTCCTCCAAAATCTGAGCTGCATACAACTGGCAACCCTTCCTACAGAACTTCTTCAATTGCATAGCTGAAACCTGCCGTACTGAAATTACCTTTGGAATACCTTTCACAACTACTAGGTTCCCTTCTTCATTCATGCATTCGAAAGTCTTATTGTAGCAATCAAGCTTCACCCTGTGAGCTTCTAACCAATCCATTCTAATGAGAACATCATAGGAACCAAGCGGTAGAACATTCAGGTCTACGCAAGTGACCAATCCATTCATAACCAATGGACATTTCTCTACCACTTCACTGACCTTTCTCTTAGTTCCAGTGGCTAGCTGAACTAACCAAGACTTCCTATGCCTTACTTTCTTAAAAAGCACAAATCTCCACTACTCTAGGAGTAACGTAACTGTGAGTAGAACCAGGGTCAATCAAAATAGAAACAGATTGCTCAGCAATATTACCTGCTACTTCAACCACAGCTGACTGGTGATCTTCCTGACGGTCCTCCAGTGCTGCATAAATCCTAGGAACTGCCCTTGCTACTTGACCCACTGTTTCTGCTTCTTGAACATTATAAGTTGGCCTTGCACTCTCATTCTCAAGCGGACAATTCCTGCGCATGTGGGGTCCTCCACATTTCCAACATTGAAGTGGCCCTCTAATCTGTTGTGGATCTCTAGGCTTTTCTCCTGTCACTCCAACTGGCTTACTCGCAGCTTGGGATGGCTGCTTCTGCTGATTCCTGAAGTTAGAAGGTTTGAAACCTTTCTTTCTCTGGTCAAACTTCTCTTTCTTCTTGTCCTTCCATGCCTTATGGTAATCCGGCTTACCTTTGCTTTGCTCATAGCAATACTTAGCTTTCCTTATTGCTTCTTCAAGAGTTCTAGGCTCATAAAATTCAATTCGATCTTTATAAGACTGAGGTAATCCACTCAGAAAACGCTGAATCTTCACCTTTTCATCTCGGATGTACCGAACATACCTCAACAGCTCCAAAAACTTGTTAGCATACTCCTCCATGGTCTGCTGTCCCAATCTCAGCTCATGGAATTCCTTAATCTTGTCATCATAATACCTGTCAGAGAGGTATTTCTACTTAAAATACTTCTTGAACTGCTTCCACTTAAGTCTTCTTTCACTGATCCTCTTTACTTGCTTGAAATGTTCCCACCAAATGGATGCTCTTCCATTCATATTAAATATGGCAACTCTTGCCTTCATGTTTCCGGAATAGTCATGCACTTGAAAGTACTTTTTAATACCAAGAAGCCAAGCTTCAGCCTCTTGTCCAGTCTTTACCTCACCATCAAACGTAGGAGGTTTAGCTTTCTTGAATTCATCACGAGAGCGATCCCCATGGTGTCTCTTTCTTTTTCTTTTGTGAGAAGAAAAACTGGAATCCCCGCTGGATTCTTCAGAATCAGATGACCCACTAGGAGTCCTTCTCCTTCTCCTAGCACTGCTCCTACTACCTTTTGGTCTTGCTGTACCTTGTCCAGAGTCTATCTTCTTATGCAAGTCTGTCAAACTCTGCAACATTGCAGCATTCAACTGATGCTGCTCTTCTTGAGCTTTTATTAGGCTTCTCATAGTGGCTGCAACATCTGGCGGTGTCTCTTGGAATCTCCTTCCATTAGACTCAATGTCATCATTTCTATTACGGGCATTTTCTCCCATGGCATCTTCTGCTCTCTCGTAAGAATCCTGAGCATCATACCCGTCATGGGTTCTCATACCGAACCGCAACTTACTTACCAACTGCACTACCTGGAATACTTCCCTAGAAGGTGATTATGTCTCTGCAAACGTGTTAATAACAACACAATTGTTAGATGCATACATTGATACAAATCAACATTACTTACCTTCTTCCTGGAATAATCATAAAATTACAAATGCCCAAACACACAAAATTTTTCTTCCTCAAGGAATGACTATCTGAGGGGGACGATGGGGGTCAAGGGGGCAGGGCGGGTCGAGGGCAGCGCCATTGTTTTTTTTTTCTTTTTTTTGTAAATTGTTGCTTTTCGTGCAATCTGGCGCATAAGATCGCTGCCAATTTCTCTTATTTTCAACCCTGAAATTCCCCTGAAAAACAGTCAAAAATCCATCTAAAAACAGTTGAAATCGGCCCCCAAAACTATCCTTCCTTCCGCAGTGTCGGCTCCGGTTCCATTCTTTCTTCCGCAGTGTCGGCTCCTTTACCATTCTCTCCTCTGCCGAATCGGCTGTCAGAAGCCTTTGGAATCGGGCGGTCTGTTCATCTTCGCAGCCGCAATGGCGGCTCCCCCGGAAGTTCCAGCCTTCCGCAATGGCGGCCCGCGGAACGTTTTCCCCTCCGATCGGCGCGCCTTCTCTCTTGCGGCATCGGCAGTCCTTTTTGATCGGCCGGAAAGATGCCTCCAGCTTCCGCAACGGCGGACGCTCAAAAGCTCCGAACCTTCTGACTTGGCACTTATGTTGGACGTCGGCTGACTTTTGGATCGGAAGTCAGATGACTTTTGGATCGGAAGTCGGATGACTTTGTCTTCCGCTGAATCGGCTCGCGGAACAATCTTCCTTCCGCAACGGCGGCTCCCCGGAAGCTCCAACCCTTCCGACGTCGGGCGTCAGCTGACTCTCGCATCGGACGTCGGATGTCTTCAGCTTCCGCAACGGCGGGCAGAAACTTCATCAGTTCTCCCGCAACGGCGGACGGAAACTTCCTTCAATGGCCCGACCGTTCCATACTTAGCCAAATTTTTGAAATTTTTTCTGCGGCGTCGGCGATCGGACGGATCTCGAGTCGGATGTGAGATTGCTTTGCCGACCACAACGGCGGATGGAAAGATTGTTGTCTTACCCGCAACAGCGGAGGTTAACTCCGTGAATCTTTCCGCCACGGTCGGACATCGGGCCACTTTCCTTTCCGATTTCTCCGATACTTAGACCAATTTCGTGGCTTTTTCTCCCTTAACGTGTCGGCGATCGGAGGTCTTTACAATCGGATGTGGGATCGCTTTGCCGCCCGAAACGGTGGATGGTAAACTTCATCAACCCTTCCGCAACAGAGGATGGGGACTTCGTGAGACCGTCCGCAACGGTGGACAGGGAATTTCTCCCGATCTTCCGACTGTTCACAAAAATTTCCCAATTCGAATTTTTCACAGTTTTCCACATTCAGACTGTTGCTGGGAAAAAGGGAATGTAACCTTTGTTACTGCATCTTGGCGGCTCATGCAGGCCCATGCTACAACTCAGAAGCTCTGATACCATATTGTCACGTCCCCATGCCTCCGACCGGCAAAGAGGACGCGATCTACGAGCTCTATCAGACCGGGCTAAGAGCCCATGAACATGTACAGGCATAAAAATACAATGCTGAAATGCTAAAACAGAATGCTGAGAAGAATGCATGATAGTATAATCATGCACAAATTCCATTGTTCATCATACACAGCCTAATTAATTCATCTTGCACAGCGGAAAACAACATGCATTCACACATTCATTATTTCAACATGTTCATTTCATTTAATTAACAATGAATATGGAATTACAGAGGAAAAATGCACAAGATCACTTATCTTATGAACGCTTTGCTCCACAACCAGCTACGTCGCTGCAACGTTCCACCCAACCATAGGCCAGCGTGCTCCTTAATCTCTCAGCAACGCTGCCACCCCCGAGCTGGGCATGATTCTCCAAGGAATAAGGGAACTAGCAGGCTTACACATAGCCAAGGATATACAAACACAGCCAAGCCAACACAGTTGGGTTTATCATGCCATTGAGGAGTTGGGGAAAAGGCTCAATGCTAAGCTGGTGAGCTCATTACAGAGCCAAGAACACCTACACCAGAACTAGCCTGACCTCTAAGACACCCAAACACACCCAACACAAGGAATCAGTCCCTTCTCTGCTACACAGTCCCTCAGGCCCTCCATTCCCTTCCAGTGCTATTCAGGGGTGATGGAGAAGAAGGCCAGCCCTCTAGCTCTGCCTGTGTGGTTTCTAGCACCAGGTTTATCAAGCAACTAAGCCAACACCCTTGCTCCCAATACAGTCCGAAGACCAACAATTGCACTCCGACAATTAATTCAGCTCTTACAGCTTAAACAGGGAAAAACGAATTACACAGCCCCACACATAACAGCAAAAACGACTCACACATAAGGAAACACACACAGCCCTGAAGCTTATCATTGAACACAACTCACAGTAGGGAAAAATGTCCCAAATAGCCAGTGCATGAGACCCAAAAGTCAGTGAGACAGCCAAAAACGTGAATGGCTCTTCACAGCCATGGTAAAAAACACATGAAATCACAAAACGTGAATGGAAAATGCACTAGCAGCTCCAAAAATGTGAGGAAGACAACCCAGGCCCTGGTATTACAAAAACGACCTCCAATCCATGGGAAAAATGAAGCAAACAGCCAAAAACGTGGAAGGAATCACACAGGAAAAACTCCAGCTGCTCCCAAAACATGAGAAAACTGAAAAACGTGAATGCATAGCAGAATGGCATACGTTTTTGGGTATTTTTCTTGCCAAGGAAGTCAGAACACGATTTTCAAAAATGGGTCTCTGCCCAATTCGAATTTTGGTTGCCCATACTCTTCCCCTTCCATGCAATAACTAACTCAACCACATTCTGGTAGAATTAAATGATTGGAGAAAAAGACAAGAAAGGTAGTTGACAGCTTGGGTGGGTTTCCTCATAGACATTTGGATTTTCCCCCATTGGCCCATAGGTTAAATATTTCACTCCCCTTATCCTTAGAAAATCATGCCCCTTCGATTTAGTTTCCGCGACCGTAGCTGGTTGTGTTTATTTTTATTATAGATGCATATGTACATGATGCTGAAACTTAATATGTGCCGCATGCCCCGATATACCATTGGTGACAATTTTAAATCCCAAAACATAGCATTACTGATCAATGGCAGGGTCTTGGCCTTTAACTCCACACCATGATCATTACATCTAATGTAACGGGGTCAAGACCGGGACGTGACACTGGGGATTCCAACTCTTCATCTCACAGGGAAAAGAGAAGGAGACGTTATAGGAACAACTCACGAGATGAGTTTAAGAAGGCGAGGCCACCTATCTTCAATGGCGAGATAAAGAATGGTCAAGAAGCTGAAACTTGACTTCTAGGGATGAGGAAATCTTTACAAGTTTTGGATTATTCAAGGAATATGAAGACTAGAGTATCCATCTTCAATTTGTCTAGAAGAGAATCCATATGGTGGGAGAACTTTAGGCAAGTGAAGAAGATTAATGAAAGGAAAATTGTGTGGAAATAGTTCTAGAATTATTTCAAGCAGAAATACCTCTCTGACAGGTACTATGATGATAAGATCAAATAATTTCATGAGCCGAGATTGGGACAGCATACCGTGGAAGAGTATGCAAACAAGTTCTTGGAGTTGTTGAGATATGTCAGGTACATCAAGGATGAGAAAGTGAAAATCCAGCGTTTCCTGAGTGGATTGTCTCAGTCTTACAAAGACAAAATTGAGTTTTACGAGCCTAGAAATCTAGAATAAGTAATAAGGAAAGCTAAGTATTTTTATGAGCAAAGCAGAGGAAAACATGACTATTATAAGACATGGAAGGACAAGAAGAATGAGAAGTCTAACCAAAGGAAGAAAGATTTTAAACCTTCTAACTTCAAGAATAAGCAGAAGCAACCATCCCAAGCTGAGAAGCAGCCAACCAGAGTGGTGGGAGAAAATCCAAGAGATTCACAGTAGATCAAAGAACAACTCCAATGTTGGAGATGTGGAAGACCCCACATGCGCAGGAATTTTCCACTCGAGAATGAGAGTGCAAGGCCAACTTACAAACTTCAAGAGTCAGAAACAGTGGGTTAAGTAGTGAGGGTCGTCCCTAGGATTTATGCAGGACTGGAGGGCTGCCAGGAAGATCACCAGTCAACTATGGTTGAAGTTATAGGTAATATTTTTGAGCAATCTATTTCTATTTTGATTGCCCCTGGTTCTACCCACAGTTACATTGCTCCTAGAGTAGTGGAGATTTGTGCTTTCAAGAAAGTAAGGCATAAAAAATCGTGGTTAGTTGAGCTAGCCACGTGAACTAAGAGAAGGGTTAGTGAAGTGGTAGAGAAATGTCCATTGGTGTTGAATGGATGGGTTACTTGTGTAGATCTTAATGTTCTACCCCTTGGTTCCTATGATGTTCTAATTTTAATGGATTGGTTAGAAGCTCACAGGGTAAATCTCGACTATTACCGTAAGACTTTTGAATGGATGGATGAAGAAGGGAACCCAAGAGTGGTAAGAGGCATTCCGAAGGTAATTTTTGTGAGGCAGATTTCAGCAATGCAGTTAAAGAAATTTCGTAGGAAGGGTTTCCAATTGTATGCAACTCATATCGGGGAGGAAGTGGAGAATGGAACTACTAGGTTGGAGGAATTCTAGGTATTGCATGAATTCATTGATGTTTTTCCTGATGAGATTTTAGGGCTTCCTCCAAAGAGGGACATTGATTTCACAATTGAACTTGTACCAGGAGCAGCACCAGTGTCCAAGACACCCTACATAATGAGTATGCCAGAAATGTTAGAGCTGAAGATGCAGCTGCAGGAGTTGTTAGAGAAAAAGTATATCAGGCCAAGTGTGTCTCCTTGGGGGGCACCAGTTCTATTTTTAAAGAAGAAAGATGGTACACTCAGACTGTTTATTGATTACAGATAGTTGTACAAGGTTACTCTGAAAAATAAATATCCTTTACCTAGGATTGATGACCTCTTTGATCAAATGAGGGGAGCGAAGGTATTTTCCAAGATTGACTTAAGGTCTGGTTACCATCAGGTAAGAATCAAGGATGAAGACATTCACAAGACAACCTTCAGGACAAGGTATGGGCATTATGAGTTTGTAGTGGTACCATTTGGTCTCACAAATGCATCAGCTACATTTATGTGCCTTATGAACAGTGTGTTCAACAGGTATTTGGACAAGTTTGTTCTTATTTTCCTTGATGACATTCTTGTTTATTCTAAGAATGAGGAAGATCATAAAGAGAATTTAAGATTGACATTACAATTTCTTAGGGAGCATCAGTTGTATGCAAAGTTGAGCAAGTGTGACTTCTATAAAGATAGAATTCAATACTTGGGTCACTTTATCTCAGAAGATGGTATATTTGTGGACCCAGAAAAGATTGAAGCCATAATTAATTGGCCTACTCCAAGAAATGTGACATATGCAAGATCTTTTATGGGACTTGTAGAATACTATGGGAGATTCATTGAAGGATTATCCAAGGTTGCACATGCCATTACTTCTTTGCAAAAGAAGGGAATAAAGTTTGAATGGACAGTGAGGTGTGAAGAAAGTTTCCAGCAGTTGAAGAATCTTCTCACAAATGCACCAGTTTTGAAAGTTGCAGACCCAGAGAAAGATTTTGTGGTGTGTACTGATGCATGCAATCAAGGGCTTGGAGGAGTCCTTATGCAAGACAACCATGTGATATGTTATGAGTCCAGGAAGTTGAAGGAACATGAGAAGAACTATGCTACTCATGATCTAGAACTTGCGGATGTAGTACATTCTCTCAAAATGTGGAGGCATTAGTTGATGGGTAGAATATTTGAGCTAAGGACAGACCATTGTGGTCTTAAGTATTTATTTGATCAGCCTACTCTAAATGCTAGGAAAGCTAGATGGCTGGATTTTTTATGTGAGTTTGATTTTGAGATCAAGCACATAAAGAGCAAAGAGAATAAGGTAGCTGATGTGCTCAGAAGGAAGGTGCAGGAAATGCATGTGGCATCCGTTAGTGTTTTCCAATTGAAGTTGAGGAAGCAGATTGTTAATCATGTTGCTGAAGATGAGTTGTATGTGTAGTTTAAGGAAAAATTGCAGCAGCAAAGTCTTGGGAAGAGGTATGAGGGATATAAATTGGAAGAAGATGGACTTCTTACTTACAAGAACAGAATTTACATTCCAAATGTAGCATATTTGAGGAGAGTTGTTATGGACAAGATCCATCAAGCTCCATATTTTGGTCACCCAGGATACTAGAAGACAATTGCTACAACCCAAAAGCAGTACTTTTGGCCAAGAATGAAAAAGGACACGGCTGAATACATTTCCAGGTGCATGAAATTTCAGTAGGTGAAGGTTGAGCATCAACAACCAATAGGTTTGTTGCAGCCTTTTCCAGTTCCAGAATGGAAATGGGAATTTATTTCCATGGATTTCATTACAAGATTTCCAATGACTTGGAGACAACATGATTCCATCATGGTTGTGGTGGACAAGTTGACAAAGGAATCCCATTTTATACTGGTTAGGTCTACACATAAGAATGATGACATTGCAAAGATATTCATGAAGAAGATTTTTAAATTGCATGGATTTCCAAAGCCAATAATCTCTGACAGAGATGTCAAGTTCACTTCCTATTTTTGGAAGGGATTGTTTGCATATTTGGGTACAAAGCTAAACTTCAGCACCGCATACCATCCTCATATTGATGGACAGACAAAGAGAGTTAACCAAGTGCTTGAAGACATGCTTCTCAAGTATGTGATGGAAAAACCAACCAAGTGGGAAGATTATTTACACTTGGTAGAGTTTTCTTATAACAATGGATAGCAGTCATCCTTGGGAATGAGCACGGAATGAGTCCATATCAAGCTTGTATGGCAGGAGGTGTAGAACACTAGTGACATGGGATAATCCAGTTAACAGAGTTGTGATTGGTATAGAATTTCTCAAGGAGATGGAGCAGGAGGTTGTAAATATCAGGAAGAATTTGAAAACAACCCAGGACAAATAGAAACTATATGTTGATAAGAATAGGGTGAACAGAGAGTTCAGTGTTGGGGATCATGTTTACCTCAGAGTGAGGGAAAAGAAGAGTTCCTTGAAACATGGAAGTTGTACCAAGTTGTCATCTAGATATTGTGGGCCGTTTGAAGTGCTTGAAGGAATAGGGCCAGCTGCATATAGACTTGCATTTCCTGTTAGCACTAGGGCTCATAATGTGTTTCATGTTTCTTTTCTTAAGAAATATATACATGACCCTAAACATGTGATAAATTGGGATGTGATTCAGGTGGAACCTGAGGGATAGTTTCAAATCGAGCCAATGTGCATCCTTGACAGGAAGGTCAGAATGCTCCGGAGCTGAGCCATATTGGTGTCCAAGTGTTATTTAAAATGCATGATCCTTATCAAGAAATATTCATTGAGAGAATGACAAGTAGCATGCAATTTTGAACAATAATTGAAAGGTCTTAACAGGCATGTCAAAATGCAAAATTTGGAACACATTTACCTTTTCAGAATGGCTAAATCCTGAGTAAGGTGTTACTTAACAGTCAATTGTTGATGTCAAGAGAATTATGCCCAATTGATTGAAGACCTGTGTCTGCACATAGAAATTCTTCATGATAAAATGTGTAGCATCCTTTTTGTTCAGAACTTGCCACAGTACATACTTGGCACATGTTTTCAATGTCTAGTCAAAACCCCTCTGCAATCTTGGAGGGACCACATTTCCTATTCCAGAACAGAATCTATACTCTGTCCATGAACTTCCAATGATCTAAGTGTTACGGAGAGAAACTTCCTATGGCTTGGGGTGTACCACAACAAATAGCTAGACACAAGAAATCAATCCCTTCCCAATATGCAAGAGAAACCAAACATCTAACACTAAAGGATCTCGACTCATACCTTATTCCGGATGGTTGAAGTAGATCCCCATTGAGATTTTTCCAATCCCGCTTGCACTAACAGTTTTTTCTCAACAACAATAGACAAGACAAGCATGCTATATAATATGGTGTTAGATCTACTCTAGCATATATAATCAACAATGTATAAGAAATTAAACATATCCATGGATTCAATATTCATTCAAAAGCACATTATTGGACGGGAAAAGATATTTCTATCAATTAAATCAGAGATTACACAAGTGACAACCTCTGTTGCCATGTCTACAAATCGAAGAAACTAAGTCCTCCACCTGGGCCTCCACCACCTCAATCTTCCATCTCTCTATAGAAAGCTCACAAGCAAAGGAAATATTGGGAAGAACACAAAGTGCTCCAAAGGGACAATGGGATGTAGACTCAAATATATGCAAGCTATGGCAACAATAGACTATAGTTTTGTTGCTCTTCAATTCCTCCTATTCATTGTATCCAAGGGGTTCCTTATATAGCACTCCAAAGGGGTAATGTAGGGTCAAATCCGAGCGATCTCGAGGCATATGGAAGGCCAAGAGTCAAGTGGTTCGGACACACATGAAGGAAAACTCCAAAAATATTTGGATTTATGCACACATCCTGATGTACGCGGGTTTGAGGTCAAAAGTCATGTGTACACGCACGTATGGGATTAAAAGTCACGTACAACAATAAATAGGTGTTTTTAGGGATGAACTTGGAAACATAAAAGTATAATATCAGTCCATGGGGTTTAAAGAGTCTGCAGAGGGACAGGGAAGGCCATAAATATGTGATCAACCATGTGTGGTAAAATCTGCTATAACACTAAGGTCCCCAGAGATATAGTCCTTATGTTATTTCTACTGTTTCCCTATGGATTACTTGAAAGATAACATGAGGAAGGGAAACAAAATAAACAATTATCCTTATAGTGGGAGTACTTTCATTGTAAAATTATATGTTTCTTATTACTGGCTTCGTATTTCCACCTGTATGTTCATTGGTTCTGATTGCTAGTATGAGCTAACTCTTCAATTAGTGACAAATTTTAGATTTAAACAATGTATAAGTCAATCTCAAGTCTGCTCACTTACTACTATTTGAGATCTGGATATTTGGAAATTGAAATAATATGAAACGATCTATATAAAGAAATAAAAAACCTAAAGGACAAGAGTTAATTGAAACTCAAGTTAGTTCATGAGTTAGGATTTGGGTTAGTGCTCATTGTTTAGTTTCGGTTGGAAGACTATTTTCAATTTCATTTTAAATATTTTAAGGCACAATTTTTTTTCTAAAGGAAGGACCACTGGTGATGGTTAGGATGCACCCAGAAGTGATTAGAATTTATTAAGAAGAGCAGTTCCCCAATTGCCTTGGAGACTGTTCAACATCCTTGGGACAATTGATGGATTCCAATGATGTCTTCCAACCATCCCTAGTGTAGGGAAACACATCCCATTTTCTGTAGGAATATCCACACAGAAAGAGGACGTTTCCTCCTGCAAACCCATCCCATGGTGATGAGGAAACATAGGGGACATGTATGTATGGATGGAAGCCTAGAGATGGGTCCTTATGCTACCTAGAAGCAAAAAAAATATGTCATATATAATTTCCAATAGATGATTATGAAAATGAAGTGACTTTTTTAGGTAGTTGGATACTTTGCTAATAAGGAAGAAACTGTAGAATTGAATTGACATGATAATACTTTAACATGCACATAGTACATACTAACATTCACAAACACCACAAATAGGTTGATTGGAAAACATAATAATTTATTTGAATAAGGATTAGATTACTTGGAGTTGAGCAAAATAATCTCCTTAAGGTACAGATTCTATTATATAAGATAATATACAGTTTCGATATAAAATTCTCAGTTAATGTGTAAGCAAATTGCCTTTCTAGTGAGTATCTTCCATCAAGAATTCTTAAATAACAGCAAAGTAAATGTGTACAGTAGTAGCAAAGCATAAAGACAGAAAATCCACAAAAAGATTCAATCTTGGGGACAAGAAAAAATGTATACCATAAACAAACATTCGTGTAAAACACTCTTCCAAAATGATTGTAAAAATGATGGTAAGAGAAAGATCCTCATTTTGTCAGTAGAAAGCGTTCAAATGGTCCAGTTGTTGGAATAGTTCCATACAAATCATTATTGGAGACATCCATGCAAAAATCAAATAATAACAAAAATCATTAATATTTGGAGTAATTTACATTCAATTATTCCATCTAAAGATAAAAAACATAGACAATGTACAAGAAATAGACTTACGTGCCTTTAAGGTTTGAAATTTAGTAAGTTACCTGGGAATTTGTCCAGTTAGCCAATTATTGTTAAGGAATCTATTTATTCAATAATGATCATATAACCATCAATCAGCAATCATATGAGATGAACAATGAAAGATAACTGGATCACTTCAATTTGTGATCTGAGACAATATCTCTAAATTATAATCCCAGTTTGGATGTTTCTATCATAACCATGTAGACATAACAGAAAGAAAACTCACAAAAATACAAGTGACTTTAAATTCCCCAATGATCGAGGAATTTCACTCGTAATGTTGTTGCTGTACAAGTCCATGCTTATAAGGCTCTTCAAATTTCCAAACTCCTATGGAACGCTTCCTGTAATGTGATTTTTGTAGAGCTCACCGCTAGACAATGACAAAGTAAGATGAATTTCAATAATGATATGAAATGCAAATTCAAACTACTATATAACTATTATTATAGCATCTCTTTTTTCTTCCTAAGTTCAAAACTTAAAGCCAACCCCTCAACAACTATCTGTGCTTATACCTTTCAACAAATGCATGTCCTTCCCCACAAAGGGAAAAAACATACCACACAGATATGTTATAACTAAAGAAAAAGGTACCATGTTTGGATGCATGCTTAAGCTATGTATAAAAAAATAGAAAATATATAATGTCGAAAGTAAAATCCCTTTGTTGTTAGCCATTTTCTATGGACACAGATTAATCATAGTATGAAGGCACACCATCCCTATTCTTTATGTTTATGATCACCACTGTTTTACTATATTCATACAAACAGGATAAGGATAACTATCCTTTTACTTCCTAACAAGCACTGTAATAATCGTGTCCTGGAGTGATTATTTAATAGTTATTCTAGATTATTGATTTAAGTGGGATTTTGCTTAGAATAATTACCGAAAATTGGTGGTTAGGGGAAACATGTTCATATTGAAGCATAACAGTTCAATTTCCACAAATTTTAAATTACTTGCACACAAAACATAGGTTGTTATGCCATGGTAAAAATTTCCTAAAAATAGAAAACTGGATATTTCTTATAGTAGCGGGCTCAAAAAATGCCTGTGCTTACTTTTTTAAGGTTAGCCTATGCAAAACAACAGAATTAAGAAAAAAAATATCCTAATATAAATACTAGACAAGGACACAAAGATGGGTTGGTAAAAGGGAAATATTTAAACCGTATGCCCATCCCCCTGTCTGTCTGCTTATCTAGCCAATACAAGTGATTTGAATATTTATGAGACAAATCCTAACCAGGAAGACCGAAATGAACCTAGAAAACAAAGAAGCTTAGTTCTCACCGGTGTTATCAAGGCCTTGGTTCACTGATGTTTGTTGGCTTCATTTATAAGTTGTAACAATAAGGCCTATCCCATGTGCAACAATGGAGAGATTCCATTTGGATTTGAACGGAACAAATATAACAGAAGGGATAAACAGTGGAAACCTTCTCTATAAGATCCAACACGTCTTAATTATCCACAAAATCTATGTTACTCCAATTTATACCTTCCCTTATCTATTCTTCATGCTCCATCTTAAAGACATGCTGCGTCACTAGTACCAATTATGCCAACATAAATGAAACATCATTAAACAGTAGGGTACTAAATAATTTCCACTTTAACTATGGATAGAAGAAAAGGGAAAGTAGATTCACTCCCAAGATAGCTCAAGCATGTTAGAGTGTTTCCAAACCTGGTTGAAATACTGTTGTAGCTTCTCATTTGTAAGATTAATACACATTTTCTCAAAACTGCCATGAAAGAAATATTTTAATGAAAAAACAAGTTATAATTAATGCTGACCTCAAGAATTGCAAGTTCAATCTCTTTTTCATTTAATTATTTAACCAACAAGATCTTTTCCCACAAATAATTTGCAAATATTGATGAGAACACTATATATTTGCATATAAATATCTGAAATTTGTATGGTTCTATAGTGATATTCAGAAGCCAAGTAGGAAAGGAAAAAATATATATGATACTTTCCATGTACTCTGCCTATTATCTTTTCATTTTTGGAAAACAAGAATTCTCTATAAACTGTCAACTAGTGCTGAAACAGGAGGAGTTATAAGACTCAAGAGCCATAGTTCTAGATTATTTTAGTCAAATAGCCTTTAACATTTGATAAAATTAATCCTACAAGTTGAATATGCTGGAAATATACATGTTGACCTTGAAACATTCAAATCCATAAATATCAAGAACTCTAATCAAATGTGTTGAATTGGGATCCTGATCAATTGATATATTGATTTTATCTACCAACCTGTAAATGTTAAGGATTAGGAGATGTTATAATAGAAACTAAAGCTACACCATTTTGCAATTAAAAAACACAACTTATTCTAGTTCAGACTTTTGTAACTAATCTTTACCAATCAAATAACCGTGAGTATATCATTTTTGCCAAAGCATCGCGGTTGAGAATTGCAGCACCAGGATCAAGCAATTTTATTATATTTACATCACGTGTAACAATAATATGTTTACAAAGAGAGTCTTCAAGGCCGTTGACATCACACATGAGGTAGAATTTAATGTGTTTTAAGTTTTAACAAAGTGATCCAGTTCACAAATAATAATAATAAAAAGGATAAACATCAGAAACCACTAAATTATTCATATGTGTTACATTTGTAGCTTACATGAGAATTTCAGCTGCCATTTGAAGATGGAAAATAGTTTTAGCATCTTTTAGTTGAGAAGAGTCTGGTTCCTTCCCTTTGACAAACTCAGCATTACCAAGATGGAGAATAGCTTCTACTACACGAAATATTTGCTTCTTGCAGATCCAATCATTCAAACCATTAATTTCTATATTATCAAATGCATGTCATGATTATGCTGTTGTATATAATCAATTGCATTTAGGAATAGACTACTGTTGTTGTGCACATAAATTGCCATAAAGTAAAGATGACTCAATTTACAATGAATACCTATTCTTCTGGACTTATTCCAACCACATCCATGGAATTTCTTGTCTCGAGATGCTATATAGCATCATCTATAGTGCTCACTTTATAGCAGTTAGTCTGGTTAAGATAATGAAATGTTCTAGGATCTCCCAACTTGTATTTAGCAATATCCTGTAAATAAGGTGCCACATTGGTAATATTCATGAATCTGAGATTGCTAGCATGAAAGCGTTGCAGATTCTTATTGACAAATTAAGAAATAAAAAACTACTTTGAAATGATATTCCTCAATTTTGTTAGAATTTCCCTTGACATTTATTAGGCATGATGAAATGATGTACCTCTGGTGGTACAGCACAAATCATGTAGAAACAATGATAATTTCTCTACGGATCAGAGACCTGGAAAACATGAGACCTTTATAGAAGGTAGGTCCTGACAACAGCTCTTGGTATCTTTACATTCTTGTCAAACTGGAGCTCAACAAATTTTCCAAAACAACTGCATCACAAATGCTCTTCCATAAGATGAGAACATATAACTATGTGTTTCACTATCATTCCCTAATCCATTATGTTGAGGTTATTTCAATTGGCTAATTACAAATCAAAATAAATTATAGTTACGCCTCTGTGAGTCACCTGGAATTGTTGTTTTTGACAGTTTTTGAGTTACCAAAAGCTTCAAGAACATGATTTGACAAAGACATAACCAGGACACATTATTTTAGTAATACAGTAACATGTACACCATAAGCTACAGAGAAGCATTATTTACAAGCTTATGTATCACAAAGAATGAAGTTGTTTCTTACTTCCAAAACTTTTTTTCTACCGTTCTTCCCTCTATTCCTGATCAACCACCCATAAATGCAAGGTAACGTATAAGAATTTTCATTGTTTCTATGTTTCCCGCTCCACTTTCTCCACTGACTAGGATTGATTGGATTTTCCCCTCAGTGACCATTTCCCTGTATACAAAAAAAATAAACTTAATGTAAGGTTGACCTCCCTAAGGGTGGTTTAGGATCAGGTTTCCCATTGCCAGGCATGTCCACATTTAGCTCTAGGACCTGTGTAGTGTATCATTTTCATGTTTTGATTACTTACAGGTAGAAATAAACTATAACCAATAGGTCAATCCCATTTTTTATTTTATTCAAAGAAAATGGTTTATCCATTTAAGATATTCTATGTGTGTATTTTTTCCAGCAAAATAAATGAATTCAAATACTACAATATTCAGGATAGTATCTGTAACAAGCATCCGCCACTGCATAAAGATGAGGACTTAGCTCTCCAAACGCTGCACCCTTATATTGTTCCATCATGTGGGTATTATACAAGTGTGGAAGTCTTCTGAAAGGATTGACAACAATCAATATATTCCCTGTGTATGTATGTCAACAAGATGCTGTTCCATTAGACCATAATACCTATAAATAGTTCTATTGAAAGTACTTCTGAAAGTATGCAGAAGACTAAATGTCACTTAGTAAAAAATAATCACACTAATTTCTTAACTTGCATGAAATGAACTGAGAATACTATCTCAAAGCATCATAGTAAGCAGGGCTCCTTAGATAAATTTCATTAAGACTAAATCTAGCAAACAAATTTTGTAGAACCCCTGGATCATGCAAATAGGAAAGTCTGGAATGATATGTAAAAGAATAATAACTAGGATAAGTTGAAATAATAGTGGATTTATCTATATGCAATGGATACAAAACTACTAAGAAATTGATAAATCTCTAAAAATTTAAGAACATTGTCAGTGAGAAGGCCTTCACTCATTTAATTTCTACATTCTACGGATCTTTTTTCTACAGAAAATGCATCATAACTTGAGATTTTGTGTGAAAACATCTCTTATTTCCTAGAATCGTCTCCCTTAAGAGTTTTGATTCCATTGAATAAAAAGGGTATGAACAAAAAATGAATATGGAAATTTATTGTTAAGGATCTTGCGTAATTTGAATGAATTGATTGAATAATTATTATTCATAAATCCTATTATCACCACTAAATTCCTTAATACATTGTTAGGGCTTGAACCCATTTTATCTTTAACTAATTGTAAGGCTTTAGGATTTGCTCACACCTCACGGGGGCTTCAAACCACTTATACTATGAAACGAGAACTATATACTATGAACGAGAACTCTACCCATAAAAACGATGATTTTTGCAAAAAAAAACACCAAAAACACCCCCCAAATAGAAAAGTGTTGATACCAGTATACACGTTTTTTTTTTAGGGTAAAAAATAGAGCCATGGACTAAACATCCCATATTGTTGTTTAACAAAACTTTAAAATCAACCTTAAATTGGAAAAAAATAAAAATTGTTGAAGAGATAAATTACAACTTTCTGGAAAATTGCATATTAAAGAAAAAACAAATTTATCTAATAATTTCACCATTATAACCATATAGAAACAAAGAAATTATGATGTGATTCATAATGAGATAATATATTAGACCATACAAGAACAAATGGTTCATATAAATATTCAAAAACTCCTGTAGAGTTTCAATTACAAAAATCATACTAGTAAAAAGCATCTAACTGCCTCTTCAAATTCATCCATGGATTATGACACCCCATCATCAAAAACTCCTGTAGAGTTTCAATTAAAAAAATCATACTAATAACAAGCATCTACACTGCTTCTTCAAATTCATCCATGGATTCAGGAGTCATATCATGGATCAGTAATAAACAACCAACTATTTCTTTATCATCCACAAAAGTTGAATACAAATCTTTAACGAGTGCTACTTATGAAGCCATTTGATTGAGGTGCATTCTTGAAGAGGTTGGAACACAATAAAAACAAACTACCAGAATCCAATGTGACAATCAAAGCTCAATTAAGCTGGCACACAATCCAGTCTATCATGCCATATCCAAACATATTGATCTACAACATCATTTTGTCAGAGAAAAGATTGAGTCTCGAGAAATTGAACTCATCTATTGTAATACAAGTGAGAATGTTGCTGATATTTTTACTAAGACAGTTGGAAGGATCCATTTTGAGGATCTTAGGAAGAAATTAGGTGTTGTCAATAATCCATTTCTGCATTAAGGTAGGCTATTAGATATAATGCAGAAATATATTCGTAGGTTTTCTATATCTAGGTTTCTTGTTCAAACAACTCCTATGCTGTAGGATCTTATCCACATCTATTGGATCTAGATTTGCTTATCTCTTTTCTATATATCTAACCTTTAATCCATAATACAATTGAGTTGAGTGTTTCTCCTCTTGTGTGTCTAAGAAAGCCTTTGTGCTCTGCTGATTCCTCCTTGGTTTCTCTAATTTATCTTTCATGCACATTGGATGGGCCTTGAGGCCTTAACCATAGTTGTGGTAGGGGAATAACATCCTAAGGCCCTTGACATTTATTAGGGGAGAGATACAACATCCTTGAGCCCTAAAAAAACCCTAGAGATCAAGCACCATGAGCATGACCTAAGACCACCACACGAGGGAATGGATGGTTTGCAACGATTTGACCATCATCAAATACATAAAACTAGTGACATGGGATTTATTGAAGTTTCTTGATATTAATATCCTTGAATAAGAACATGAAATAAAAAAAACTTGCATGTTTAAGAAAAGTGCCAGGAATGCCTCTTTTCCTCTACATATTGGATGATTTGGTTTTCTTTGGTTGACTTTTGGAATGGAAAACCTTGTGTTTTGGGCTACATAAGGGAAAACAAATCCATTTTCCCAACTCTATATTCTTAAGGTTGTTTTCAACCATGCTTTTAAATATTCAAACCATATATTGAT
>LPNX010038832.1:550333-622556 GCA_001517045.1 Pseudotsuga menziesii | reverse complement strand
ATCAACCATTTTTGAAACGGGGGTAAAAATAGCTACTAAAATTAGGAGAGAGAAAAACGAGAACTATGTCGAGTTCTTGTTTCATAGTATAAGTGGTTTTCAATTGTTGACCAATATCCTATCACATTAGTTCATATTGTAGGTTTTAAAATTATCAAAAATCGAACCAATATATTGCAGGTATTGGAGGGATGAGGGGTTTAAGGTGGGGGTGGGTAGGGTGGTTTATAAGGATTTTGGTATAAAAAGGGGTGGGGAGGACATTTTAAGTATTGGGAAGGGGTTTCAACAAAAAGAGTTTGGGTCAATATCTCTCGAAATTAAGGGTATTCTTTAATATCCCACGATCGCATGTGCTATGTGAGAGGTTCTCTAAGTGAAGTCCCCATGTCACACCTTAGCTTCCTGGTCACAAAAGAGCTCCCTACCCTGACCCTCCCTAGGTTTTCTTTTCTTTTGGATAGGTGATGAGTTAGAGGAAATGTTGAAAATGCAAAAAGATACATATAATCAAATGCATTATGAGACTTTTTCCAAGAAACATGATATTAAGAGGGAAGTACATAGGTAGGAAAACTGGCAAAAGATACATGGGATAGGTGAGAATAAGAAAAAGCCTGCTACATCCCTAATATCATCTGATAAGAAATATAGGAAGATGCTCAATTCATTTCAGGTTGGGATTAAAAAGCACCATTCATTATCAACATCTAAATCCAACAATATGAGGTCCACACTGAAGATAAAGAAGCCTACAAGCTATTTTGAGGACCATTTGTGGTCTGATGTTGCTGATGCAGTGCCTACAATCCATTTTGAGAACCATTTGAGGTCTGATCTTTCTGGTGCAGTATCTTTAATAACTGAGTCAGATTTGAAGACAACAAAGAGAGACTTTAAAAGGTCATTACAGAGTGAAAGCAATATTCATAATGATGAGACACTATTTTGAATTTTTCTTCTTATCTTGAAGAAATTAGGATACAATCACCAGGTACATGCATTATTTTAGAGCAGACCATGAGTGAAAATCAGTTTGGTTAAGAAAGGCAAAGCATGGAAAAATAAATTAGAGGTTCTCGATTAGTGCTTGAAAGTGAGTTCCTAGATCGTAGAAAATTAGTGACAGATAACATTGTCAGTAATTTTGAATCTTTTAAACATGGAAACACTGAAGAGATCATTCAGGTTCCAAACTGTAAAGAAAATTTTAAGGGTGATATGTTCAGGAAGCTATGTCTGCATGTGCTGCAGAGGTTGCACTGCTTTAGTGGAGCCAATGGCAACTGGTGTGACTAGATAGGATGATGCATACAAGATTTCTGCAGATGAAAAATCTTATACTAAATGCTTTGATAATGACAAGAAGTCAGTTAAGGGAATTGATGAATCTGTCAAAGTAGACACATTGATCCAAAAAGAAGCAACCAAATCATGAGGTAGTAAGAAACATGTGGTGTCTTCAGACTCATATCAATCCTTTATAAGGTTTTCTTTAGAACCTACTAAATGGGTATAGGAGAAGCAGATGGATCCATGGTTTGAAGATTCAATTTCCTCTAAGCATATGGATAAATGGAAGATTGTAGATAAGGATGAGAGGAGTGCACATGCTAAAATGTCTACTGAATCATTGGCTGATCCAAAAATGGAAGAACAAAAGCTACAGATCATGACTGCACCAGTGCTACCTTCTCCAAAGAAGTGAGATGTTTCAAATTTAGCTTCAAGGAAAGTCAATTCAATCAGTACACCTCCTATCAAGGCTTATGTTGAAAAAAAGGGTGAGGCTGAGGTATATGAATACAAGTCAAAGGGAATCAGGGTCAATAAATCTTGTGCAACCCCAACAAAGAAAAATAGTAGAGGCCTTAAGAAAGATCATGGGAAGTCTGGCTGAGAGAATTTTAACCAAGGGAAATTAGCTAATCAGTTGTCTGTTCGCAAGCATGAGCAAGTTTCCCATATATTATATGGAGGTGAACCTTCATTATAAAAGGTGACAAGTTCATCAAAATTTACGGTGAAGATAAATGGTACTGCAGTAATGAAATTGGATGGCGTGTCACTATCTACAGAGTTGCATTTAGAAAAAGTAAACAATATTAGACAAGTGTAAGTCTTATATTAGTTGTGTGACCATCCACATGAAATAGTATTACAGTGACATTCTTAAAAAAATGGATTCTCAACAATCCAAGCCTAAACTTTAATTCACTTCTTTATTCAACAGAGTACGGAGATCACATACCTCGGATATTGTGGAACATATGTCCATGCATAGTGAACAGAGTCCTTGAAAGTATTCCTGCATGCTGAGACAATATATTGAATAACGTGCATATGCAACCACCAGCTTTCTGCCTTACTAATAACTACACCTCCAGGACATATCCAGATTTATTATATCCAAAAAGAAATCTAAGAACTGGAATACATATTCTCATCCATATCATATTTGTGATATGGTAACTACAACTCAAAATCTACATAAGTTCCATATGGTAAACAAGTAGTATCTTACATAAAAGGAAAAATAGCACTAATTCTTAGATCAGGGACATGAGAATTAGATGGGTCATTAAAGGAAATGCGAGTTATCAATTAAGCTTCCTATACTTTTCAAGAAAACCAATACTTTTCAATAAAACAAAACAAGGATAAACAGGAAATCCAAATAACAAAAACCGTAAAAACCAAGCATGGAATATGCCATGTACATGTCTCCAAAGTAATTGATGTTGAAGTTTAAGGGTTAGAGGAGTTTTTAATTTAAGTAGTAAACTTTAATGCATGAACGTATAAAATCATATTCAGAACAATACTTGTAGAGGGGGCTACTTGACCTCCTAAATGTCATCATGTAATAATATAGTTTAAAGGATAAATATATATTAACAAATGAGTAGTTGGAGCAGGTACAACCGCTCCAACCTCTCTCATAATGTATAAATAGTTACCAAAGATAATGTAAATTTGGATTGGACGTCCCTTCCCAATACTTGTCTTTGATGACTATGTATGAGCGTAATGTATGCTTGAATGGTGTGAAAGCCTAGCTTCCAACATCTAGCGTCGTTGTTGTTCTCTGTTCGGTCTAGGTGACAGCAGCAATGGCCGGGAGACAGTTTGAAATCCTGTAAGAAATTGTGAGATGAAAGAAAAAACTGCAAAAAGAAAAAGGACTACTCGTCATGGAGAAATGAGCAAGAGGAAGCAATTACCTAGTACAAGACCGAACACTAATAATCTGACTGCAAAATCAAAATTGATTATTGACTTGGATAGTAACCTGCTTCTTAAGCATGTATGTTCTCTATCAATTTCCTTTATTTACCTTCGGCTATGACTTGCGGCCAATAACTATGTTGAAGTTTGAACACTTTTGGTCTGATATCGAGGGATGTGTGCTGCTACAAGTTGAACTCATTGGATGTGGAGCTACGAATTCTCTTCTAGTGAATGTATTAAGATGCATTGGTAAAGACTCATATGGAGAGTTGCAATTTTTGGTACGTGTTTTTCTTTTGAAATTCATATGTTGAGCTACAAACTCAGAGGCCGAGTTGTACATTAAAGATCCTTTTCCCACGCTGGACCCATGAAGATTTGTGAAAACTCTATGATAATGATTTGATTCCTCTTGGTAAAATCCACTGAAGAGTTGTCCCTCATACAACGGAGTGTTGATGTAATCTGTCTCTGAGATTTTTTTTTTTTGCTAGATTTTGAAGACTATTGGAGAATATAGGGGAAACCCTAAATTTATTAACAAATCCTGTAGCTACACTAAGGAGAATGCCATGAGTTGTGACCACTATTTTTTTGAAGAGATGCAACATCTCTTAAAACTTGCAATCTCTCTCAAGAAACTGAAAGATAAATTTAAGTGCGAAGAGATCATGTTTATTTGGCATGAAATCTTGTGAAGATAATTTTTGAATAAATGTGGAGACTTATGTGTGAATTTTCCATCCTCCTTTACGTTTGATGAATGTAGAATATTGTTGTGTGCCCATTGTGTAATCTTTGCAATTTTTATAAGTAAAGTTGGATTGATGACCATGAAGATCATTCTCGTGGGTTGAAGACTGTGTGGAATTGTATTGGTCTTCATTGGTATTTATCTAAATATTTTTTGCATATTGAGAGAATATTCCTTTGAAAAGAGACTGTTGCAATGCTAGCGTTTTTATTTGATTCATTTCGTGAAGATCTATTGTGCCACTCTTCCAATATATTATTCCCAGAGATGCACTTTTTGTGCATTGAAACAATGAATAATATTGACTGAGTGAATTGACAGATGTCGAACTGATATTGATAGTGGCACATCTGACTAAGTGCGTGACAAATGTCGAACTGAGGTTATTCATGAGAATGTTGTATAGAAGTGGAGCACTCACTAGGGCCAATTTGGTTAATCTTTTTCCTAGAAGAGACGGGGGAGGAGTGCAAGTTGAGTTTGTCGACTGGCGTTCATTGGATTTCATGAACTAAGGAAGCGTACTGTTATATTTCTCGTCGATTAGTAGAGAATGAGTCTGAATATGCAATTTAGCATTGAACCAACTACCACCATGTGCTCATCCATCGACTAACCGACTATTGGTTACATCTATCATTGGTAAACCACTGACGCAATCAATGAAACATCAATTAAAAATTAATCATGAATAGGTTCACTAGTAATTATTATAATGATGTTGTGAGTGCTGACCAAAGAGACTGCCGACTTAAAATCGACCAAAGAGATTGCCGACTGAATAGACCACCAACTTCTATGCAGTCGTCGACCAGCCACCGACTATCACACTTCGTGATTGACTCGACCACCCTTGTCAGCAAAGACTCACCCATGCGACAACGCTATCAGTCACCATTAACCAGAGCAGCCTCAACGACCTACACTAGCCGACCACAAATCCTTTGAATGGATATCAAATATGGTTATGTACCCTCGACTTGTTTCTTCTTTCACTTTTCGTTCGAAGTATGAGTCGTTTAAAATAATATATGGCGTTTAATAAATGGTTGATTGTTTTGAAGAAAGGTTGAGTCATATTCTCTATAAAATTGAACATATATGAACCAGGTTGATTATCAATTGTCTAATAAATCTGATGTAGAAATATAGTCGATGATATATTTTTGAGGCTATCAAATGGATAGGCCATCAAATGTAGTCATTTGGTCGAGTCTATGAAATTTGGTCGATGTCCATTCTAGTCGAGATCGGCTAATTGTCAATTGTGTAAAGTGAAAAACATGTCAGTTGATTCAGGTCGATGGAAGCATGTCGGTTGTGTAAAATGAAAAGCATGTCGGGTTGGTCACGTCTTCAGTTTGATCGATATTGTAGTATTGGCCAAAGATTCATGTTTGCAAAGTAAAAGAATATATTTGATGATAAAGTGGTTGAGTCAGTCGGTAATCAAATGTAGATGAGTCATCATACTATGGTCAATATATTAGTATTATTGTGATCGATTATTATGGTCGAGGTTGTCAAATTTTATTTTGTAAGTTATTGTGTTAGAGGGGGTTAAACATGAGTATTTTGAGATAGGAAATCCCCTCTACAAATCTAAATCAATTCGATATCCATTTGACTTAGTAAATCATGTCGATTCAAGTCAATTCAGTCAACCATGATCAATAGAAGTCGGCATCGACTACAAGCAATGAAAACTTTACAAACTTGCAGGAAATTTAAACTCTCACGGTAGAAGAAGATGACGGAGATGCCATTCAAGAAAATATCATTCACTACATAAAAAATCACTCCAACGAGGCATGATGACAATGTACCCCTCATTATCAAAATGTTGAAACTGTTCCTGGGTTGTGACCTCGAAAATCCAGAAGATAGAGAAATGGCATATAAAGTCAAAGAGCCAAAAGGCCCCACATGCCTGAACCAATGGAGATGCTGGTCAAATGAGCCAGGGTGAGGATTTAAACCAAAATACCTCGTCATGGAATAAGATGGTTTCTTGCTGTTGTGAGAGGATGAGACTTCGATGGACTACTGCAAGATTGAAGATGGAGGCTAAAGAGTAACCAATCACAATAGAACATTGTACACGTGTATTTTCCTATCAAGATGGCGGTTGTTGCGGCTGAGTTACCTATGCAAGCTGGTATGCATGGTTGATGCACAGTGAGGACTACTTCAGCAGTAGCAGAGACCTAGGATGTTGATGCATATTTTGTTGTTCTCTTTGGGACGAAGAAATGTTTTGTTTGTGGGGGAGATGTAGAGGGGTCCACTTGACCTCCTAAATGTCATCATGTAATTATATAGTTTAAAGGATACATATATATTAAAAAATGAGTAGTTGGAGTGGGTACAACCACTCCAACCTTTCTCATAATATATAAATAGTTACCAAAGATAATGCAAAGTTGGATTGGATGTCGCTTCCCAATACTTGTCTTTGATGGCTATGTATGAGTGTAATCTATGCTTGAATGGTGTGAAAGCCTAGCTTTCAACAGTACTGCTGTAATAAAATTTTAACTAAAATAAACAAACATAGTTTTAATATCTTTCAACTTAACGCTCCATTAGTCACTACGTTATATTTGGTCCTCGACAATCATCAAATTCCATGTACGGTAACAACAAGATAAAATAATGTATAGTCCACACAAGTCTGCACGCATAATTTTCATCTCGTTCAACATTAACACTACCGAAAGTCCACATTCGGGAGTGTTTAAGTTGAACAAGATGAAATTTATGCTTTAAACTTATCTCGTATGTGTCTTGTCTCACTCTTGTACATTATTTTATGAATTTATACATTACAATTGTATCACAAATAAAACAAGAGGAAGGTAATACTCTAGATTTTGTTGTTAAAGGGTCGAGAATTATAAAAATTTGGAAAACATAGAATACCTGGTGAGATTAATGCATGAACATATAAAATCAGATTCAAAACAATATTGCTATAATAAAATTTGAACTCTAATAAACAAACATAATTTTCATCTATTTCAACTTAACGCTCCATTATTCACTGCATTAAAGTTGGTCATCAAGAATCATCAAATTCCATGTACAGTAACAACATGATTAAATAATGTACAGTAGATGTCAACAGTAAATAATCATAACCAATATTTGAATCAACCATATAATCATATTTTTCAGATTTGATCTTCTCACCAAAGGGACAAGTCAATCTAGACAAACAATTTTTGTACCTTGAGAGAGATCCAGAGAGGGTTAAAGCATAAGCATAATGACAACATACTAACCCAGATTAGTCAACAAGCATATTCAGACCCAGTATAGTCATGCTATCAAAGGACACACAGTCATGCTGGGTAAGGATGCAGTCACATACTATAGAGACACACATGCATACTTTGCACAATCATGCTGAAAAAACACAGTTCACCCATAAAGTGAAAGTCACTGTCACGCTGGGGAAGAACCCACAGTCCACATAGTAAAACAGGCTCATGGTCACCTCATGGTCATGCTAGGGAAGGACCCACAGTCCACCCGAGAAAATAGATCATGGTCATGTTGGAGAAGGACACACAGTCCACCAAGAAAATAGATCACAGTCACGTTGGGGAACGACCCACAGTCCACTCAAGAAAATAGATCACAGTCATGCTAGTGAAGCACCCATAGTCCACCAAGAAATAGATCATGGTCACAGTGGTGAAGGACCCACATTCCACCCAATAAAACATATCACGATCATGTTGGAGAAGGACCTCTCAAGGTATCACCAAGGTGAAGAAATGACGGACTCTTGAAGAATTTCACACTCTTTCCCAAAGAGTTAAACTAGAGACAAAAAATTATCAATATAGTCATCAACGATTTCTAGATAGGTCTCTGTACCCGATGTCCACTCTGTCCTGCAACCTGTACTTGTCATTTCCTTCAAGCACCTCTAGACATGCCTTGAAGTAATGCGTTGTGCTGAACCCCAGTTTTTCCATGATCATTCCTCTCTATATCCTCAATTTTAAGCTTGTGTTCATCCACTTTAAAGTTGTTATAAACCATTCTTACATGGTTAAAACTAATCAACTCTTCTCCAACAATCAGATCTTGTCGACCACTAAACAAAGGATACACTAGCATTTTTCCATTGTGGATGTAATCATGGTCATGAAGTCCTGTTACTTTAAAGCCATGATACAACCCAATTAGCCTCCACCCTTCCCAAGGAATTTGATATCTCATTCCTGTCGTTGAATAATAATCCTTCAGCATAAGTATTCTTCTCCTACTATCCCCATCTGAGAAATGACCAATAATAGGTCCTAAAAAATATTCCACATGTTTCTTCCATAGGTCTTCAACATTTTCCCATTGTCGATGGACAAAATTTGCATCAAAATTGTTGCACGTTGGATGAACAACCACAACCAAATGAGGAAGCTTCTCATGTAAAAGGTTTGCAATAATAACACATGCATAATGGCCAATCACACAATTCTTGAAGGCATTTGTAATAATATCATATCCTATAGCACCCTCACCAACTGTCACCAAGAAATGTGATTGGCACTTATGTTCTTCTTTCTTACCACAAAAATCCACCAATGTATCACTTTTTGCTACCCACCTTACATATTTTTTCACAATAGTTTCATCTTCAGGAAGGCATACAGGAATTGGGCTCTCTATACCATGTTTGGCTTTATAGGAAGCATAAAAAAATTTGATTGTGTAAAAAATGTACTCTTGCTCCCCTGGGATATATGTCAATGATTTTATATTTTGCCTTAAAGTTGTAGATATCGAAGGGCCATACATATTCAAGATAATAAAGATATGTAATCTAGGACCCCCCGATAAATTAATCATCTCATAAATGGATTGAGTGGATGCACTATACCTTCTACCCAAATTTGAATGAACTAGGTTGTTAAATATATCTTGAACAAATTCCCAAACCGCATCTTTACCTTGTAATTTTCCTTGCTTATGAGCCTCACACACATCCTTGCAAAACCTGAACACATCCTTCCTTACTGCAAATTCGAACAACTTTTCCCTTAGAGACCTTGTTATAATAGATAGTGTAGCAACCTTTGTCCTCTCCCAGGAAAGAGATATCATTGTTAACCTATGTGTAGCATTTGCATCTCTTGCAACAATTTTGATTTCAGTTTGAGTCAAATAGTCCAACCTTCTCCCTTTCCCTTTATCTCTCCCATGTCTTTTCATGTTGCTCCTTGATTTGTGATATAAATGCATTCGAAAGTGATCACAATTAGGTATCATCTTACAAAAATTGCATGTCAATGAATCAAAAGGTATTCTTGTTTCAGAAACCCTCTTGTAATGAATATGTTTGTATGTACCATTAATACGGCATTCAGTACCATGATAATTTAGTGTTCTCCTGGTATGTTTCTCTATGGCCCACATTTTTCCACCATGTTGGTCATCAATTAGAACCTTTGTGTCCAATATCTCCCCTCTTATCTCAATATAGGGATCCCAATACCCCCAACATAATAATATTGGGGGAGAAATTTGTCCTAGGAAAAGATGAAAAAACACATTGGTTAATGATCTACTAACTGCTACTAACAAGTAATAACAAATAAAGTATCGTGCATATTCAAATTCAAATTAAATTAAAACTTGGGTAATTAACACACCTGAAGTAGAAGCATGTGGAGTTGTAGAAGCCCCATGTAATGGTGATGGTAGTGATGGGATCAATAACTTAGTCAAAATTTGTTGGGAATTTTCATTGGTAGGATTCTTCGGTCTCTCAACTGTTCCACTCCTTAACAAAACTGTATCATGTGAAGCCTCAACCGTAGTATTAGTAGTGTGCTTTTTTGATTTCATGTGTTCATTTAGAGAATTGACAATATTACCACTTTCCGACACCAAAGAGAACCATCTATTGCATCATGTACATTCCACTCTTACTTTTTTCTTGTCCTCATAGTTTGCAAGTGTTGCTTCCACCACCTTGAACAAATTAGGCTCTTATGTTTGGTTCAAATCATGTAGAATTTTGATTGCATGATCAATCTCAAGTTGATCTCTAGCCACTATTGTCTGCTTTTCTTTTTTACCTGAGGAATTTCATTAATTCCCAACATTGAAATAAGACGTTGATGGAACCCTATTTTCGTATGATTGTTTTTGAAGTTACGAACTATTCGCACTGCCAATAATACTTCCCCCATTCCATAATAAATGCCACCGATTTCACAACGGATCTTTATATTAGGTTTTCCATTTTCTGAATATACCTTTAGTGTTATCTTCTCCTTGACAAACTCTTCCATTAAACTATTCACTTTATGTTCCCAAGATACCAATACATTAGGATCAACCACAACTTGTTCCACTGACTTAGACACATTGCCAAATCTTGGTTGTTTATGCATAGGTTCTTCCACATTCCCTTCAATGTTTTCAGATATTGGCATTCCTTCCATTACATGTGATTCCAATTATTCAGCAACCATCGTGCATACTTTCATCTTAATGCCTACATTTGTTGTTGTAGGTTTCCTTCTTTTCTCTTGCTTTGCACTTAAAGGAAATCCAATTGAGCCAATAATAAAATTAAAAGGATATTCAATGACTTCATCATTCATAATTTCACAATGGATATCAGCATATGTACAACCTTTTTGACACTAGACTGTGCCCTTGTCTTCACCAATAAAAATTCCAAAGTCCACAACATCACTTGGATCCATCTGCATTTCCATCCATGTGTACCTTTTAGTTGGTTAAGAAATGAATAAAATTATAACAATTTTTTCAAAATTTTGGATATAATATGTCTACGAAATGAGGTGAGTGTATCCATAAATAAATGAAAAAAAAGTAATTCAAATTTACACATGCATACTAGTTCATTACTAAAACAAAGAGCTAGGAAGCAAGGTATGCACTTTTAATTCAAATCTCTAAAAACGATGAAGAAATCTTACTATTGGGATGAAACACCTTGAAACAAAATGTATTGTTAGTGTCTTATTCAAATAGCCCTCCCCAAACTGAAGAGTCGTCTTCAATGTACCTGCAGAAGATCAAAAGGTGATCAAAAGAAGAGATGAAAAAACATAGAGGTGGAATTTAGTCTTGTTCTTTTTTATGAAAATGCCCCAAGCATTACAATCCACTCTAGGAAATGATAAAAACATCCTAGTTGACTAATATTCCAAACCTACAAGCTTAATCTCTATTCTACATGGTATTTGGCCTTGGGGTAAGAGAAAAACTTAGAAATAAGTGAACTCGCCTAATAAATGAAGAATGGTCCAAGGAGAGATAAATTTGTTCAATAGTCACTCACACAGCTCAAGTAAACCATTTTGGAAAATTCCTACATAAATTCAACAACTCTTAAATTCACTCCCTCGATCTTTGAGATCAATTTTGCATCCAAATGGTGAAGATTACGTAGTTGTTAGAGCTTCCATAGCTCGGCAACACAATGAAATTGCATCCATAACACTTTAAGCGCCCTATATCTCTCACATTAGTGTGAATAGGTATTGTAACTCTAATGATAGGTAACAAAGAGAAATCAACAAGATTTTGGAAGGGAGGCATTTAATTTCACATCATAATCTTAATATGCATACTCCTTTTATCATAAACATTGTAGACCTAGTCAAACTGATGTAGACAGTGCTAGAATTACTCTTACACATTTTTTTAGGTATGTAGAAGATATGTCATGACACATCCTTTGTTAACATAACATTGGACTGGTCATGTTTTGGTAAACAAGGAATATATACTATAGAACGCATAACATGTTTTATAAAGGTTATATAATATGAAAAAAATGAATTATCAAACTTTATATAACAACAATTAGTATTAAATATAGTTCTGGAATTACTCTTCTTCTATTAAATAATTTAGCTATGTAGAAGATATGCAATGAAATATTCTCTTCACACGTTTCATGTCTACATTCTTCACACGTTTCACAACTGCTCATTCATGTAGGGCTACGGTGAACCTTAATTCCAGGGACCACTAAAAGCATACCAACTTTCACAAGGTATTGTTTTCTTCATGCATATGAGTTCTAAACGTAACTGTCCTTTTAAACTTAGATTTAAATTAAGTATTAGATCTTGGATTTTGTTTTTTCACAAATGATATGTTCTAATTTTAAGTTGGGATATATTATGATTTTATTTTTTCCAGAATAAAAATAGTTGTTCCTTGTTATTCATATGAATAAAAGGTAGTTGTTATAGTGCAGAAGGGATACAGCTTCATATCAAAACATGTCTAGTAGTAGATAAATACTAGTCTCAAATTCTCAATGACATACTGCTCACCGGTATTATAGCTGTTCAGAGACTCTTCCAGATAGCTACATTGAGAGATCAGATAACCAACTTCACCACCAAGATAAAAAACCAAGGAATACATCCTAGCTTCATCCTGACTTCAAAATATGTCTACAATGAAATACAAGAAGAATCCTGTCATGGCTTATCCAGGGAGGCACTTATGGACCTGCCAAGAAACTGATACAAGAGGAGATCAACGTCCGCCTCATACATGCAAAGGATGTGAAAAATCTAAATCCTGTCATACTCTTGAAAAAATAAACATCAAAGATGTCAAAGAGAGTAGGTCAATCTCAAATTAAAAGAGCTTCATCGATCCATTCCCCACTATTTCACCTTCACATATTTCAGTGAACTGTAAGAGGCTAGAGGCCATAGAGAGTGCCTCCTTAGATAAGCCATCTGCCTTCTTGTTGTATTCTTTGTAGACATGCGCAAAATCAAGGGATAGAAAGGATGATTCGAGATTCCTGATATTTTGACACCATCCATATTCCTGATTATTGAGAAGAGTTATCATTGTCACCAAAGCAACTACTTCCCTCACTTTGGGTTTAATCCAACACATGGAGGGCTTACCTAAGAGAAACTAAGTTGTAAAGATAGATGTAATTTCAGAGACACTTAGGTTGCTACATCAACTATGAATTATTTCTTGCTATAAATCAAGTTGATGTTAAATAAATGTTTTTAGAAAGATGTTAGTTGATGTTAAGTTGCTTTCAGAAATGATGTTAAATAATTTCAGAAATGATGTTAAATGATTTCAGAACTGTTTTCAATGTTCTTTATTAGTTCAGAGTTACAGTTCGAATATTAATTAATGTATGTGTAAATTCCCTCAAATTGCAGATCTGAATTATTAATTCAATTACTGCTATAAAACCTGCTAGAAATGTGTCTTTTCAAAGAGCTATGGTCCATTTTGTAGATTTTGTAAGATATTAGCTTTGTCTAATACTAAGTTTACATTTTTTCTATGATGCTTATTGATGCACAATGTGCTATGAATATAGAAGACACCAACAATATTTTTTGGTGCTACTTTAATTAGATGAACCATGTCTTGAGTATAAATGTAGAGGAGCCTAGTTGGGAAAGAAGCTTCACAAATATATTCACAACTCCCCAAAAATCTTCATAGAAGCTTTAAATATTAAATGTGAATGATAAAAAGGAAACATACATTAAATTCCTAAGCCAAAGACCAATGCCATTTTTTACTAAAAAGTCACTTGAATATCCAACCCAACAAGATGCAACCAAAAAGAAATATCTAAAATTGAAAATTCTAAAAAAAACCAAAAATATTCATAATCCCCAAAAATATCTTCTTAGGATTTTTAAAACTAAACATGAATGATGAAACAGAAATAGAAATTTAAACCCTACACTAAATGCCAATGTTGTTCTTGAGTTACAAGGCACTTGTATCTACAACCCAACAAGATGCAACCAAATAGTAGTCTCCAATGCAACAAAGTAGCTGCAAACATCACTCTTTCTGAATCCAAAAGATGTAAAACAAAGCAACACAATTTTTTTCTCCAAAATGGCATGAAGTGTAATCTGAAATACATATCTAGATTATGGAACAAAATACATAATCAATGAGGCCTAAATGACCTATAGATTCCAAAAAACAACATGCTACAATACTGTTAACCCAAAAAATCCCTCACTCAGCTCTACATGGCCTACACCACCCAAGGACACCCATGCACGACCTTTGTATCACCCCATTAGACCCCCACACCCTCAAAAAGGCTTAAAAATGAGTAAAAGGGCTTAAAAACCCCCAAAAGGAGTCTAAATAACTCTCTTAGTGGCTAAAGCCTCCAAAAAGGGGCTAAAACCCCTCAAAGGAGCCTAAAACCCTAAAAGGAGCTAAAGTTAGGGCAGAAGGGAATAAAATCCCAAAAAAGGGGCTAAAGCCCTGACCAAGGGCTTAAAACCCTAAAAATCCCCAAAAAAGCTATACAAGGAGGGGTGGGGGTCACTCTCAAACAACTCTTCTCTTTGCATACTGTTATGCTTCCTGTGGATGCCTTGAGACCATTTGTATCTCAAGCCACCCACATCCCTCCTCTCATCCATTCATCCTTCCATTGAGCCATAGCTCCTCCATAACCAAGAGAGAGAGAGAGGTGCTTCTTCCAGCCAGGGCATGGTGGCCCATTGCACCAAAGAGAAGGTATACCATTGTTTGTTCATGTATTTGCTTTAGTACCTTAGTTGTTTTCTAACCCATATTTTCTTGTAGGTTTGTTTCTTAACTTGTTTTGCAGGTTTTTTGTTTCTAATAGTTGTTTGTAGGTAGCTGGAGCCAAGCCCTAACATTGTTTGCAGAGGGGCTTCTGGCTGTTTCTTATCTTTATGTTCTCTCTTGCTTTCTATCCATTTATTTTCTACTTTTCCATAGAGGAACCTACCCTTCTGTCCTATAGATGGAATGGAGCCATTCCTTCCCTGTAGCAAGGGAGAAATCCCTGCTACAGAACTGGCGACCATACTGGGGATCCCTGGGTTTATTTTTCAAAATTTTAGTTTTTATTTCTGTTCTGTTAACCTAGTTTAAATTTCTATTAAATCTAGTTTAGATATTTGTTTTTCTACATTATAGTTCACATCCGAGCCTCCTCAATGTGAAACCGAGCCCGTTCGGCCACAGTACAAGTTACTGTCGGTCGTTCCCAGCTCAGGTTTTCATTTTTTTTCCAGTTTTCAGGCCAGGATGCTCATATCGGGCCAAAAAGACCGACCTAGTTTCCTATTTAAGCCCGAAAAGCACGACCTACAAATATATATATATATATATATATATATATATATATATATTAGTCCAAGTCGCACGTATCGGGGCCGAAAGGTGCGACTTCAACCCAGAAGCCAGACCGCTTCTATCTGCAGATTCTGAGCAACCCCCTCACCTGTTTCTAGGAAAATTTGGTGACCCCCTCACCACATTTGACTTGAAAAGTGCGATCTGTCACTCATAATTCAATTTTTTAATAATTAAGGACTATCAGTGCGGCTCAGCCACCTTTGTCCAACACAATTGTTTCATTTCTATTGTTATTTCTGTTAATCACAATTTCATGTACAGAACAAAGTGTAAGTTATAAAAAATTTAATGGCTTAATGAATATAGCTTAACTAAAACTTACCTAAAATCAACAACCTTGCTTACCCTTCCTCCTCTATCCAGTCATCACCCTTCGGGGAATTCTGGGATAAGATGAAGGGCACAGCTTGTATAGTAAAAGGCCCTTCACCCAATATTGTTCGAAACCACTAAAAACAGGTGACTTGGAAGGTAGAGGGGGTAGAGAAGGAGGGCTTCTAATGACGTTAAGCATCCTCCCTGTTGACCAAACTTGCAACTAGGAGGTGACCTGTGGATCTATGGATGGGCTTAGTCCCATTATTTTGAGATCCCAACACCTTCTCTTGGTTGAAGAAGAATATAGGTGCAAGGTAGTCACCTAGTTAGGCCATCACAATTCAGGGTAAAAAATGGTATCTATCTACAACATTTCTGATTATTTATTGCTTTTATTTACAATGATATGAACTCTACCACAATATGATGAATTCATAAACCATTTGAATCCATTTGATAAAAAAAACAACAAGACATATACACCATACCACGTAATCAACCCAACTCAGTTCATGACGCTGAAAGAGCCACTAAAATTGATTAATTTACACTAAGTTCAAAAATATACAGTCTTTGAGGACATAAGTCCCTAACTTCCTTAATCCTCAGAAGTACTTGGGCTCTGCCCAGAAACTCATTGTGAGGAGTACCACAGGAACCCCAAATTAGTTGGCCGCTGAGAGGAATTTCCAAGCAAAATGGGCAATGACCCCCACCGATTGATTAGAACACCCATGAGGAAAAAGCCAAGCGTTGTCTTCTGGCAGTCTTGGTGGCCGAGTGACCACCTACAGCCAATAGGAAGCCATTGAAACCAGGGTCCAAAATATCATTCCCACCAGTTTGATACACAAATCTAACACAATTGATCCCTCATGATCTTCCTCACACCTAAGAGGAAAACCACCACAATTCGGGTCATTGAATCGACACCGCCGAGACCATTCTCAATGAGCTCTCACACCATCAGAAGGCCACACAGCCTCTGATTTAGATTCAAACCCATACCAATCTGAACGAGACTTGCACACAACACCATCAAGCTCCATGGCTGGTGCAAACCCAAATCCATTTTTCGGCATAGCAATCGCTAGTGGACCCATGTCCACACCACAAATTATCGCCAACAACCCTGCAAGTGGCCCCAGCACGGTCATGCAAACTATCATCAGTCAGCTACCACCACCCATAGTAACCTCTCAAGCTGTCCCACCTATAGCACTTGCGGGTAGTGGACCTTCCACCCACGCAGGGGGGCAGTGCCCCTTCGACATACACCGCCCCTCCTGTCACACATGGGGGTAGTGGCCCTTCCATCAACACTATCCCTCACTCCACACTTGGGGGCATTGGCCCATATACAATGGCACCACCATCACCCCCAGCTATGCATGTACATTATGCACCTGCAAACCCCACCACCATACCTTCCCCATCTCACATCAACCTGGGGTAAAATCTACCTTTCATGGCTCATCTTAACTTGCCTGATTTGGCTTGATTGACAAAGCACCCAATCAGCCATCAAACCTTTTGGCCTCCCATGCCAACCAAACTTCCCTCAACATTCCCAAGTTTGAAGGGAAGGCAGGGGAGTGTCCCCAAAATCACATCATGACATTTCATCTATGGTGCTCCTCAAATAGCATCGTAGATGACTCAATCAGGCTAAGACTATTCCAACACACCCTCACAGGTGTGGCAGCCAAATGGTACATTGAGCTACCACAATCCAAGTACCCAGATTTCAACTCCTTAGCTTTTATGTTCCTGCAGTATTTCCAACTCCCCATCAGATATGACGAAGGGGTCAAACTACTGTTATCCTACCACCAGAGCACTGCGACAGATATAACCGACCACATCCATGAGTGGCGGCGACATCATAGTTTGTGAAAGATCCAACTTGACGATGGGATATTTTTGGATTGGTTTCTCAAAACTTTTCTCCCACCCATAGCAAAGGACGTCGCCTCCGAACATCCCCAATCCAAAGAAGAGGCCATACTAAAAGCCCAACAGTTTGACCTGATCTACGCACAGTCTGGATACCTCTACACCGTCATTCCAGATGCTCCCCATATAGGTACCTCCTACTGGGATGTACCAGGGGCATCCCATGCTGCAGATGGCATCACAGGCTCAGTCTCCTAAAAACGACAGCACCGTCTAACACCACCTGCATTTCCACCACAACCAAGCAACACTGCTAGTGTTTCCTACCAAAACCAAACTCTGGACTATGCCAAAATGATGTCTTAGTCTGGAGCAACAACTTCCTACACACAACCTACACCACCACAGCAGGCTTAGGCCTTGGCATGGAAAACACAACAATACGCGGGGAAAATTCCCACATTTGTGGCACCGACGCCCACCCAAATTCATTATGTACCACTAGCGCAAGTGGTTCAAGCCCCCGCCCCTGCTCCACCTGCTCCACTGGGACAAGTATTCGCACAACAAAATCATCCCAATCAGCCAGCCCCCAATAATCAACAAGGGTGAGCTAGGAATAACCGGCCCTGGAACCAAGCCAATAATCAACTTCAGGGAGGCGGTCAACAACCAAATCCTCCCAAGAATGTCGTGGCAAACCGACTCGCCCAAAATCCTCCACGACCAAATGCACCGAGATGCAACGCTCCGTTGCATACAAACCAACCATGCACACTCTGTGAGGTCTACGGGCACTACACATTCGAGTGTCCCTTCATGGGTCACGCGAAGCAGGCCATTCGGAACGAGGTTTAACATGCCACCAACACAATGGACTAAGCCCAACCCAACCTGAAACCAAAAGGACCTCCTCCTATGGTGCTTCAGAACCCATTACCAGTCCAAGGATTGGTGGCAACCGCACCCCCTCCCCAACCCAATCCTAATGCTCTGGGGGCACCTCCCATGGCCGAAACAGGTGTCCACCACCTCCTAGCCATGACGACTGAAGAGGTCAACCTACAAACCAGACGGAATCAGTATGGAACCAACACTGAACCCACTGACACATCAGCAGAATCTACGTCCAAATCGATCAATGCACCTCTTCAATTACCCCCTTTCCCACACCCCCCCATACGTTGAGTTGCCAATAATGCCATGGCTATAACTTCAGTTAGCTATAGCATCGTGGATGATTTGGACCAAACACCAATGACCATGTCCATTCTTAAGGTACTCAAAACATGCCCAACACAGTGGAAAGCATTACTAGCCACCCTTGGGGCTGTAGACCCCTCCGAATCCAAACTGATCACATTCAACACAGAAAATGGAGAACCACGCATGCCATCCACCATCGCCTTCCAAATACCGGTGTCTATCTGGAACTTGATTGTGCACTAGTGCATAGTAGATGAGGGGGCATCTACATGCATTATGTCTACCCTAGTCTGGCAGAAACTTGGATCCCCAATTCTACAACCATCCTCCACAAATTTACGGGCTTATGATGGCCATCCCACTAAAGCCCAAGGAATCCTCCCCCATGTCCCCATCACATTAGCCAGGAAGATAGTGTTGATCGACATAGAGGTTGTCAATGCTCAACTGGACTATAACCTTCTCCTCAGAAGAAGTTATATGTACGCCATGAGAGCGGCTGCATCAATTTTCTTCTGTCTCATGATGTTCCCCCATGAAGGGAATACTGTGAAGGTTGATCAACTCACTTATAATGATTTGACTCTTGAAGAAGCCACGCAGTGGGCTCCACCTTAAGAGAGTCTATGCCTAATATAACCACTATGAGTCCCTTATAGCATAGTTTTTTTCCCTTTTTGTTTTTCAACATTTTTTCACCATAAGTCAGGGGTAGCACCATTAGCTTCCAATCCAAAGTCACCCGGAACCAGTTCGAGACACCTCTCACACCTTCGGGCTCAAATATCCTAATGAGACCATCGTCTCATGTTTAACAAACAAATTTTGGGACCACTCCCTAGAAGTTGCCTCGATTTACGAGCCACATCATGGTGATACAAGTGTCTTTGGACCTATACTTGCATTACACTTGCCTACCGCTACTCATGTGGGTTCTCGGGCCACCACCCGTTAAGGGTCACCATTTTTCTTCTTATTTTGTATTTTAACACATAGTTGTCTACTTCATCCATCACACCTTACGCGGATCTCTGGACCATTATCCACAAAATGATTTATTTTTCTTACATGCATTTGGCATATAAGTGCCCCTAGACTTGCACTCACATCACATGTACTCAATTCTGTCCACCGCAACTCACACACAGCTCTCCTGACCTCTGTATGAGATCCACCTCAGTTTGTGTGCCTCTTTCGCACTGACTCGCGAGCCTTTTCCACAATCTATCTCATGCATGTATTGGTATGTTTGAGGGCAACCTGCTCTGTCCACACTGCACGGATGACCTTTGGACCACTGTCCACCGTCCCGACATGGGGCACCACTTGTGCCACCGCAATTGGTTGGCCACACTGGAGTTTTGTTTAAGCTCTTTTTTGACTCCTAAAAACAATGAAAAGATAGCCGAGCACAGCTACTTCCTTTCTCGCTCGCTAAAGTATAGGAAAGGGCATCTACATCATCTCATTTACCTCCTTTTGCGGACCATGTAGACCATCAAATGAAAAGGACCACCTTGGCGTATTCAAGCCAAGACCGTTCCCCTCTGCATACTTTTATGCTTTCTCAGGCAGAGGGGCTGCACTTTACGAAAAATCTCACCATGGGTTGTTGTTAAACTCTTTTCCAACCTTCTCATCAAGAAAATATTGCCGAGCAAATTTGGTTTTGTTCATGCTCGTAAAAGTATATGAATGACCGTCCAGTCATTATAGGTTTAACCTTTTCCGGCCTGATTGGACTACCAACTGTAAAGAAGTCTCTCATACCCCAAAGGATGGGTGAGCTCTCCTATGTAAACTTTTATCCTTTTTCAGGCACAAGAGACTACCAATGAAAAATATCCCCCACTGGAGTCTTCTTCATGCTTTCAGACTCTCTAAAATTGAAAGCACCATCGAGCATTTACCTTCTCGGGCTCGCCAAAAATCCACGAGATCGTACCACATCGGTGTCCCTAGACACCACCCCACAAAAAATAGTTTGGTAGCATTCCCACTTTGGGTCGCCTTTGTTCAGAGTACTCTGCAATGTGTCTTCCTTGGACTCCATCAATATCAAAAGTTTCCACCTCCCCCAAGTATTTCCCATCTGTAGTGACATTCCTAGTATTACAACTATGATCCCATTCACATGAGTCAGTTTCATTTACTTCCTAGTCCTCCCTGTTGTCATACTTTGAACAAAGGAAGTTTGAGTCTACCACACTCCCTCTTCCGCTGTTCAATTTTTTCCCTCCCCCTCCGCCCCCCATTCAGTGGGTCAGTCTACAGATTGTCTCACATCTTTCGGTTATCTCCCTCGCACTTATGATCAAGGAAACATCATTGCCTTGACTAGGGGCAGGTCTCCCTCTATCGACAACAACACACACATTCTAGAGGATAGACCCAGAGGTCCCTGTACCTTGGCTTCATTAACATTAATGATGAGTTCCTTAGACCACCTGAGAGGAGTCCTTAGTGCCTCTCGGGATGGTTGTTTCTCATGTGCTCGACTCCAACTACATCATCTCACCATTGAGATTCGTACAGGGTTGGTCCGTGCAATATTTGTTCGAAGATTCTGGATGCCACTTGAATCTAGCACATTAATGAGTCTACTCGAGGGACCTAAACAGGTTGTGTCCCCTCTGATTTATGGGTTGCGTTGGAGACAGTGTTCAGAAGCCCCAGCAGTGCTTCTATATAGATTTATGATTGATGCAGCATACTTGTACCACAGAGACTCTGACTCTCAATCAACAAGTCCATACAGCTATGTACCATCCCAGATCTAGCAGGCTATTAGTCATGAAGATATAGAATTCCATGAGAATGCCATGGTTCCAATGTAGTAGTTCTTCATATCAGTATTGTATTCAACCTCACATTGAGGCACCCACTATGTATCATCAGTTGTATATGATCAACTCTTGTATTTTAGAGCATAGATCAAATTATTATTTTGACATTGTCAGGAGCATGGGGATTCCCGCCTCGTCCATATACATGTCACACATTATTTGTATCTCACCCATTGATGGGAACCATATTAATACAAAAGCCAAAATCCACCATGCCCCAGCCCCAGAAGCACCACCTCTCCACAGCAAATATTATGATGTCTGTCAGCCATACGATGAGCTCTTGCCTTCACAAAAAATCCCTCACTCAACTCTACATGGCCTACACCACCCAAGGACACCCATGCATGACCCTCGTATCACCCCATTAGACCCCCACACCCTCAAAAAGGCTTAAAAATGAGTAAAAGGGCTTAAAAACCCCAAAAATGAGCCTAAATAACTCTCCTAGGGCTAAAGCCTCCAAAAGGGGCTAAAACCCCTCAAAGGAGCCTAAAACCCTAAAAGGAGCTAAAGTTAGGGTAGAAGGGACTAAAATCCCAAAAAATGGGCTAAATCCTTGACCAAGGGCTTAAAACCCTAAAAATCCCCAAAAAAGCTATAAAAGGAGGGGTGGGGGTCACTCTTAAACAACTCTTCTCTTTGCATACTATTATGTTGCCCATGGATTCCTTGAGACCCTTTGTCTCTCAAGCCACCCACATCCCTCCTCTCATCCATTCATCCTTCCATTGAGCCATAGCTCCTCCATAGCCAAGATCGAGAGAGAGGTGCTTCTTCTAGCCAGGGCATGGTGGCCCATTGCACCAAAGCGAAGGTATACCATTGTTTGTTCATGTATTTTATTTAGTGGATTAGTTGTTTTCTAGCCCATATTTGCTTTCAGGTTTGTTTCTTAACTTGTTTTGCAGGTTTTTTGTTTCTAATAGTTGTTTGCAGGTAGTTGGAGCCAAGCCCTAACATTGTTTGTAGAGGGGCTTCCAGCCATTTCTTATCTTTCTGTTCTTTCTTGCTTTCTGTCCATTTATTTTCTAATTTTCCATACATGAACCTACCCTTCCATCCTATAGACGGAAGGGATCCATTCCTACCCTGTAGCAAGGGAGAAATCCCTGCTACAAATACCACTACATCATACATGTCATTGATTAACATGATCAATCATCAAACTCATCACCGCTGCTAGAACTGGAAGCATAACTAAAATCGGGACTAGCAATGGCATCAGCAATAGCATCATCATTTGGCTCAAGCTCGAACTCCTCGAGGTCATCTACAACTGCAGTAGTAGTAGTAGATGAACGCCTAGAAAGCACGAGTATAGGGTTCATCTTATATCTTTAGGTTTAGATTATAAGTTGGACGAAATAGGGAAATAGAGATGTGTTTTCGAAATGGAGACATGTTTTAAACGTGACCCCTAAAATTTTGGAAAGAGGATATATACCAAAGTGTATCCTCCGAGGACATTAGCCAATCACTAAACACCCTACAATTTTGTTGAAACTTCCTAATGCAATCATTAAAATAAGGTACAAAAATATTCCCATGCTTAATAAGTGATTTTGCTTGAATGAAGAGTACACTTTTTACTCAAGTCATGATAGAGGAGTTCAACAATGAACACTACAAACATCAAGGTATATAGAGGGGTTGATGTGCTTGATTAAATGCTAATCCCAAACCCTCGTACATGATAGAATTTAGTGGAAACTTTGCAATATTGAAATCTTGAAAACTGTTAAGTCTGTTGAATTCTGAGTGGGATCTAAAATTCTACTTCTTGCATATGAAGTCCGATGAGGTTGGAACCACTCTCAAACATACTAAAAGGATAAAAAAATTGATGTAATGTTAAAAATTTAAGTAAAAGGATAGAAAATGAAAGATAAGGGAATGAAACACTACCATTTAGTATTGTCAAATCTACTCAGTAACTGAACAAAGCAGTTTTTTGTTTTCGAGACAACTTGACTGGTTCAGGTTGGGACTCACCAGAGTTGACCAGTTTGGTACCATACCAGCCGAATCGGACACCAACTCAGCTGGTTTGGTACCGAATTAGTCACCTAATCTAGTTTGAAGGCTGATTCAGCTCTATGGAGGGTCAACTAGGTCAACTCATCCGAGTTTGAGTCCGAGATGACCGATTTTTAAAACAATGATTTGAACATCCCTATTTTCTAGGAGGTTGCACTGTTATTTTTTGTATGTATACATTTTGCAGGTCTATGTTTGGCTAGTGCAGAGGAAGTGTCATGGTTTCATTGTGCAATGTTGGATTTTTTTTTAGATCCAATTTGGATAGATATTAGAAAATGGGTGTTTCCATCGTCAGCAAGTAGTGCTTGCATCACCTAGAGGACAAACAACAACTATTTATAGATACATCAGAGTGCACCATAGAGTATAACCAATTTGATATTCTTATCATTCCAAAATGCTTACCATTTGTGTCCCTAGTCACCCTTCTAATAGGTGTTATTTAATGCCTTTATACCAAACCATGCATGCACTTATTCTTAGAAGATTCCTTTTCTAGAAAAGGTCACCCTACTCCTATTCTTGGATTTTCATGCAAGTTCTTTTTTAGAGAATTTATTGGGGATTTGTCTTAGCATGCGTCCTTTGTATTCAAAATATAAATTAGCATTGGAAAGGGTTGCACCTTGCTTTGAAGAAGTTGCTTGCTCTTGTTTCCACACCTTACCTCTAGCTATTTCTATTCCCTAACTCACCCACCTTCTTTCAGCTAGAAAGTGTGCCATAAGAAACGCATAATCAGGTCTCGCAATTGATTATTTCTGAATAGTACCTATCCTAAGCATAGTCACCCTCTTGCTTTGTCCTAATTTACTATGTATACAACTTGCTTAATAGAAATTCGAGGAGGATACCATTTTGGTGCATGCCACCTATTATTAAAATTAGAAAACAAGAGGTAATTCTTGGTGAAGCAATGCTCTTGTGGAAGTAATTTCAGTTCATTTTTATGCAAGCAATGCATACATGCTGGTTCTGGAAACATAAACAACAAGATTCTTTGGAAAACTATGCCTTAACCAGGTAGTTCCAACAGATCTGGGGAATTATAATTAGAAAACAACAAGACAGGAGTATGGAAGAGCCGTGTGGTAGGGTATTTTCATCCTGTTTTTGTGAATATTGTTAGTAAACAATAGTATGCTTGGAGTAGTAGCACTCAAGTGAAGGTTTATGTGAATAATACTACAGAAAAGCAGATCACTACTGGCAGATTTAGTATGTTTTCCATGCAAGCAAAGTTATCTTGGAAAGGGGGAGAGTTCAAGGAAATACCATGCCATGCAGAGAATTTGACTTTGAATTCTACCCTTTCTCTATCCCTTTCCTAGGGCGCACTTCATCTCATCTTGTTCCCCTATTGCAGGAGTATGGAGCACTGTAGTAGGATATTTTCATCCTATTTTTGTGATTATTATTAGTAAACAACAGTAATCTTGGAGGAGCAACACTCTAGTGAGGGTTTATGTGAATAATATTACAGAACATCAAATCACTACTGGCAGATTTAGTATGTTTTCCATGCAATCAAAGTTATATTGGAAAGAGGGAGAGTCCAACTAGGAGTAAGTGTGGCATGTAGAAGATTTGACTTTGAGTTCCATCGTTTTTCCCTCTCTTTCCTAGGGCGCACTTCTTCTCATCTTCTTCCCTTATTACAGAAGTATGGAAGAGTGCTATAGTAGGGTATTTTCATCCCGTTTTTGTAATTATTGTTAGTAAACAAGAGTATGCTTTGAGGGGAAGCGCTCTGGTGAAGGTTTATCTTAATAATTATTAATATTATAGAACAACATATCACTACTGGCAGATTTAGTATGTTTTCCATGCAAACAAAGTTATCTTGGAAAGAGGGAGAGTTCAAGAAGGAGAGAGTGTACCATGCAGAAGATTTGAATTTGAGTTCTATCCTTTCTCTCTCTTTCCTAGGGATCACTTCTTCTCATATTCTTCCCTTAGGGAGAGCTGAAAATGAGGAGTTTGGATTTTGGACTTCTTTCTTATAGGGTTCAGGAGCTCAACATTGCCACTATCTTCCTTTATCCATTCCCAACCTGACAACAATTTTCCACAATTGCACAGTGCAGACTAGAGATTGACAAGCCAGCCCCTGGTGTATTCTGTCTATGGTTAATTTATGCCTCTTCATTAATATATCAAATAGATTCAACTATGTTTTTTCCATAGATCTTTGAATTGCATGGTTTTCTTGAGACCAATCCTGCTGCAGGGATTTTGTTGTCCTTCTCATGCACTTGTTTTAAACTGCTCTTTCACTCAAAGCACATATTCTTCTTTATTCTTTCATCTTACTGCTGAAATATTTAATTAGGAAACTAATCTCAACTTTGGTATTTAATTTACAGTTTAATCTTTGTTCTCAGGTGCTTTCTGGCAATTGAAGAACAACATAGTGTGTCGGTTTAGTTCTAATTTACACAGATTAATACATTAACGAACAACACACAAAAAATCCTAGGAACACTTCCATGTGGTTAGAAAAAAAACATCTTGAACAGAGACTCATCTCACAGTGACAGGGCTAGATTGCCTATAGTTATCACACTGATCTGTTCGTGTTCTTGGTGCAAATTTGAGTGACAATAGTAGCATTCACTATCACTTCGAACACATCTGCACAATGTCTACATAAATTACCTTCTAAAAAGTCACTTGAATCTCCAACCCAACAAGATGCAACCAAAAATAAATATCCAAAATTGAAAATTCTAAAAAAAACAAAAAATATTCATAATCCCCAAAAATATGTTCTTAGGATTTTTAAAACTAAACATGAATGATGAAACAAAAACATAAATTTAAACCCTACACTAAATACCAATGCTGTTCTTGAGTTACAAGGAACTTGTATATCCAACCCAACAAGATGCAACCAAACAATAGTCTCCAATGTAGCAAAGTAGCTGCAAACATCACTCTCTCTGAATCCAAAAGATGTAAAACAAAAGAACACATTTTCTACCTCCAAACAACAGTCTCAACTCCAAATTGTATTATCTCAGGTCTAGAAGATGTAAGACTGAATGAAAATGGGGTGATGGCCACCAAACAACACCATGTCACCTCCAAACAGTAATGTTTCACCTTCTAACATTGGCATCTCATTGAGTAGAGAGAAGAAAGAATGATTGAAAATGGTTGGGGAGGTGTTTTCAAATAAATTTGTAGGTTAGGATTCTTTAATTTATGTTATTGGATAAGTTAATCCACAATGGGCTTGTGCTTTTCCAACCACCAAAACTAGCCTTTTTTTGTGCCTTTGTAGGGTTGTTGGTATTGGGGGCACCTAGACACCCCTAAGGCAAGCCTTGTTTTGGAAAGGCATTTCCTAGGGATGTGGAGAACATACCCCATTTCCCCAAGGGTGTACAAAACACTTCAAGGACACCCCTGAGAATGTCCATTGTCCACCACCCATCAAGGAAATCCAAATCATGAATTGATGAAAGCTTAAAGGATTCTACTGAGAAAGTACAGTTTACAAAAAATGATAAAATCCAAGAAGCAACTGATGAGTTAGAGGAAATGTTGAAAATGAAAAAAGATACATCTAATCAAATGTATTATGAGACGAATTTTCCCAAGAAACATGATATTAAGAGGGAAGTATATAGGCAGGAAAATTGGCAAAAGACACATGGGGTAGGTGAGAATAAGAAAAATCCTGCTACATCCCTGATATCATCTGATAAGAAAGATAGGAAGATGCTCAATACAGTTCAGGTTGGGCTTAAAAAGCACAGTTAAATATTGACATCTAAATCTGACAATATTGGGTCCATACTAAAGATAAAGAATGCTACAAGCCATTTTGAGGACCATTTGAGGCCTGATGTTGTTGGTGCAGATCCTACAAGCCATTTTGAGAACCATTTGAGGTCTGATGTTTATGATGTAGTATCTTTAATAACTGAGCCAAAACTGAAGACAACAAAGAGAGATTTTAAAAGGTCATTAGAGAGTGAAAGAAATATTCATAATGATGGAAACAATATTTTGAATCTTTATTCTTATCTTGAAGAAATTCAGATACAATCACCAGATACAGGCATTATTTTATAGCAGACCATGAGTGAAAAGTAGTCTGGTCAGAAAAGTGCAAAGCATGAAAAAATAAATTAGAGGTTCTCAATATGTTATCAATATCAATCATGGTTACAACTCATCAAATTATTTTTCTCTTTGAATCCTATAGGGATCTATTTGCTCTAATACAAAAATGATATGGACAATGGGGGACAAGCCCAAAGTAAACAAAGGAAGATAATTAATTTAACCAAAAAATATTTTCACATAAAACTACTCTCAGAAAACACACTCGACAACTCTTAATATGATTCAGATACACAGTAATAAACTGTTATTACAAATACTTCAAAGGGCTTAAACAGACAGTTCCTCTTTGCTCCACTAAACATACACAGGTGTTGTTAAAAGATCATATAAATGACTCACACAGAGCTACATGACCCAATTTTTGACTCTCCACAAATCCTCAATGCCCTTTGGAATCCAAAACTCCTATGAGTTTCTGAGAGCATCTGCAAACCTCCTCCGAGTAGTCTCTGTAGTTTTCCTGCGCTACCTCCACTTATACAGTTGTTCACGAAAATTGTCATGGAACATGGACCTTCAATAGCATGCAAGACTACTACATTTTGGGACATGTGGAGACACCCTAGATTTGGGACCGGTGGAAGATACATACTCTGCATCATAACTGTACCTGTTCCATATTTGAGTTTTCTGGGAAGATGAAATAGTTTGAGTGGATCTACCTGAAATGGGGTAGGATAGAGAAATGTCGTGTGCCATGAGATTGACTTCTAATTGCAGAAAGGAAGAATTGGTTTATCATTGATAATACAAAAGCAGTGACCCATGACATGGACTCATTCCTGTGTATATGGGCATATGCATTCAATGCAATGATCTATATTCTAAATAGCCTCATGATATATTGAAGAATAGAACATCCAAGGAAGCCTTCATTGGTGATAAGCCTCAAGTATCAAACTTTGGTATAGTTGGTTGTCATGTTTATATCCATGTCTGCTTGATGAAAATAGGACTATGTTTGAACCTTCAAGCATCATCGATATATTTCTTGGTTATTGTGAGACCTCCAAATCTCATTAGATCTATATTCCACATGATAGAAGATAGTAGTAAGTTGAGATGTTAGATTTGATGAGAATGGAAGGTCCACTAGGTTACAGGAACCTCTAGTAGAATTTGAGGTGGGAGATAAGCTTGATGTCACAAAAGTTGATTAGAAGAAGAAAAATGATATTCAAATTAGAAAGATGCCTTTAGTGCTAATTAGTTCAATTAGGAAGTTGAGAATGCAGGAGGAATAGAAACAAGTGGAAACACCTAAAGTTACATTTCAGGTGAGTATTCTTCCTAAGAATTTTCTGACACATGTTGCACTGACATCTTCTATCATTGATATAGAGGTTTCTAGAAGTGAGAAAGCAGCCGAAGCACAGGTATGGAGAGATGATATGATGGAGAATTATTCCCACCGTGGAATCAATAATTGATTCTAAGCATCCAGTTGTTGACTAAGTCTTCATTGAACAAGGGGAGTACACATTGAAGATTTTGTAAAATCAATATGAAAAAGGGAGTGCCTTGGTTTGATGAACACCTTTCTTGCAAAGTAGTGTTGGATTTACCTTCGTGCTCCAAATGTCATTCTCCTTTAGAGGCGCATGCATGCCTTAAAAATTACAACATGCATGTGCTATCCTTAGAAGTAGGGTTATCTTTAGCTTTTTCCATATTTAGAACATGCCTTTCTGATATTTAGTTAGTTGGTGTTCTATGTTTAGATGGGGCACATGGATCAAGAAATATCTATAATTAGGTAGGGCATTATCTCCAAGAAATAAAATGCATCTAGTCTTCTTTAGTGGGTGCTCTAATTTAGGAAACATTATCTATACAAGGAGGGATAGGTTGGGGTTAGGGTTTCTTCTCTTAATTGAGGCACAACACTAGATGGGCTATGGGTTTCTTCTCCTAATCTAGGCACACCATTGGAGAAGTTATCTTTGTAAACCATATAGCCTTTCATAGTATATAAAAGAAAGGCATGGCGAGTGTGTGAGACATTCATTTTTGAGCTATTGGTTTTGTAACTTCTTATCTAAGTAATAAAAGTTATGTGTGGTCTAGTGCTGCTATCTACATGATGTTACAATTTACAGAATTCTAATATTTATGTATATTAACACATAATGATCCATTGTTGGGAGTTTTTACATTTAATGCAGTGTTTGCACTAGTGAGTATATTCTAGGTTTCTGAGTCTAAATAGTGCAATGTTTTGAGAGGTGTTTAGTCAGTTTTAGTAAGGGTTTTTCTCACTAGGATTACAGAGCTTTGTATCATGAATTAAATTCCAACAGAAAGTGTTCTTATGACACCAAATATTTTGTATAGGATGGTGATGTGATTCAGTGTTTAGATACCTACCTATATGCATCTTTTTCCAGTATACTTTATGTGATAAAAACCCATCGTCCTTCTTAGTGACCAATACATCCAAAAAAGACATTCAACTATATTCCTCAATTTCCCTAGTTGATTTCATGTATTTAGATTGCATATTGGGATCCTCTTCTCTGATTAATTTAACTACTAAAGGGGATGTACAATAATGATCTCACAATAAATGGTCTACCAATTTGACATCTTGGAAAAACAAACCTCTTCTACTATTTTAATAGCTCAACTCTCTTATATATAGTTGTTTTATGATGTTGGTTTAATCTAATGCTCTTCTCAAGCCCACTCTTCTCATCTAGTCACTGTCTATGATGATGGGAATTGCATTAGCAACCCAAATCATTGGACCTAAAAAACACAGGTTTTCCTTAAAATCTTTCTATATACTTGATTTTTAATTGAATTTAAGGAACTGATGAATAGTTACAATAACAGAAATCCATGTCAGTATAAGTACTTCAAGCATAGCTGCTAATTGCTATAATAATTCCTCTGAGCATAATAAATTTCACTTTTTTAGGGATAGATTTATTTTGCTATTACCTATAAGAAAAATTTCACTACAAGGGCTGAAATATAAGCCTCAAATGGCTGGAAATCAAAGCTTGAAATTACTCTCTTGTGCAGGAAACAAATTTCCTTGACAAAATTGCATTTCAAAACCTGCAAAGTTTGTCAATGGGTGCTTGGTTGGTTAGTAAAGTAAGGTTGTTTCTATTCCCCCACTGTAAAGAAAATTTGAAGGGTGCAAAAGATTTTGAAAAATATTCATGAAAATTATGTTCCTAATGTCAAAGATCATGTGCTATCTACGTTTGTGACTAAAGAAAATGAAGTTAGGATAGTTGAAAACACTTCTTTGCATCAGAATTAGATTCTGAAGAAGGAAAGATCTTGAAGAAACATAATGCAGGGTTATCAACTCTACTAGAGAGATCAGATAATCAAATAAATATAAATATATGCACAAAAGAATAAAATGTTCTTGAATTATTATTTAGAGTAGCTCATCGAAAGAAAAGGATATGGATCAGAGGAAAGAAACTGTGTTTTCCACTAAAGGCTGATAAATATCGATTGTGAATTGAAAAAACCTATGTTAATGATTACTACTCACTTCCTTTGATGAATGTCGATGCCAGATTAAAAAAAACGGCGCTAGAACCTGCACTGTAAAAGGTGAATTAACTAGATATTTACATTCCCTTCTGCCTCTAGAAATTGCCAAAGACCCTGAAAAAAGTTATATAAAGGACTAAGCTATGTGGAACAAAGCCCCAATAAAGAAAAGAATTAAATGGAATTTTTAATCATAGGATTAACCGCTAGAATACTTGGAGATGTAAGTACGATCAATGAAACTCTAACCTAGCATCACCATCGAAGCTCAGGAAAGAAGACTGAACACAACATAATGCAGGACCTGTGCTTGAGTCAAATGCTTTGAATGTAGAGGATTTTTTTAAAAGCCCATATTTACCCAAAGAAAAAGAATTAGACCAGATAGTGTACCACTTGGAACCAGAAGGGACTATAGAGGATTACATAAAAATCCCAAATATATGTAGCAATGGACAGTCAATAGGAAGAGTATTAATCCCCCTCATACAAGCTAAAGGTATATTTCAGGTAAACACTATACTTTCTTGATTTAGACTGGAAGTACACACGGTTTCATATCCCCTGCAGTTTCCTATTATATAACTATTCCCTTCTGCATTGTTATTCCAAGTGAATGAAATTGCCTCTACATATTCCTATTGTCATTCCAGGTGAAGGAAATGAAATCAAAACGTGATAAAAACACAGTATCCCTTACCTCCAACATGACTATGTAGTGGCTATGTGTACCCTCCTCCAACGTGCTGCAAACCCACCAAAACCACAAAAATGGTGGAAAAAAAGGCATATGCGGTGGAAAAACACTGCTATGCGGTGTCTATGCTATGCAGCAATAATGCAAGCATATGGAAAAGGAACAGGAAAATTTGTGCCTCCAAAACTGCACCAAATAAACCCTATGCGTACCCTCCAATAGTGCTATGCACCAGAGAAACTGCCCTCCTCCAACATTGTTATTCACCAGAGAATCTGCCCTCCTCCAACACTGCAAACTTGCTGCAGAACCACTACAAACCCATGACCAAATCCAAAAAAACTGTGGAAAAAAATGCTATGCAACATCATGCATGCATATGGCAGAGGCATGGCAAAATTTTGCAATAAAAACGACCCCATGATATTGGGTATTTATAAAATAAAAAATAAACCCTTTCACCCTTAATACAGCACCAATATATTGCTTTAGATTTTTTATTTTTAACCTCCCAATATGACTGAATGTGTTATCATATTGGTCCCTAAGTGACGCCCCCGTGGTTGTGTCTTGTTGAGTTTGAACTTGTGAGTAACTTTTGGATGGACAATCTGATAAACCCAGCAATGAGATGGCTTGACTCTGTACAGTCTGATAAACCCATTTGTTGGCTCGATTAGTCTTTAAAGGTGAATGATTGGCTTGACTATGAACAGTCTATGAAACACAATTGTGAGATGGCTTGGCTGAGTGGCCTATGAAACCCATTTGTTGGTTGTTTTCCTTGCAGCCTGATAAACCCAACTGTGTTGTCTTGGCTAAGTTTTGTTGCACCCTTGGATATGTATGAGTCTGATAGTGTTCCCTTTTTCCTTGAGGAAATCATGCCCATCTCGGGGGTGGCAGTGTTGATGAGAGATTGATGAGCGCACTGGACTATGGTTTGGTGGAACGTTGTAGTGACATAGCTGGTTGTGGGACAAGTTCTTTTCAAGATAAGTTTTCTTGTCTATGTTAATCTCTGTAATTGTATTTCTTGCATTGTAATTGTTGGGTGGAATATGACGAACATGTTGGATGTTTTGAATGCATGAATTGTTCCTTTGAATAACTGCAATTATAAGCACCTATGCATGTTTTCTTCAATGCATTGTTAGACTAAGTTGCAGGGTTAGATGCTGGATTGATGTTGGCCTAGATGGCCAAGTCTATTCAAAGACTTCGATTAGCAAGTCGAAACTCGAGCATAAACCTTCTTCCACAATGGTTCATTCCGTAGTCGGGATGCGGGATGTGGGTTGCAAATATGTATTTTTGTGAATTACAGCATTCCACAGTTTTCGTTCCACAACACACCTTTCCGATGAGTGACGTGGGATGCAGGATTGCGGTATCACAATTTCCACAATTCCTAATCCCGCAATTCAAGTTTTTGCGCCGTCGATCCTCGTGGGATGATTCTCCGTCATTGATTTGTTTCCGATGCGGGATGCAGGATGTGAGATTGCAACTCTCATAAATTTTCGACCCTGCAACTCGGGATTTCTACACCGTTGATTTTTGCGGGTGGATTCTGAGCCATTGATCTTATTTTGGATGCAGAACCCTTTGTGATCCTTGGATTCTTTCGTTATTTCTCTTCATATTCCGATCTCCTCTGAGATATTTCCTTGCAGATCGTCAAATTGATCCAAGGAAGAAGCGAGGGAGCATGGCAGTGTTGTAAATGTCGAGAAGTGGTTGCGGCCATGCCCTATGTTTCAATGAACAGTAAAGGTTCTCTATGAAATTTTTAATTCCGCATGATAATGGGGTATGGGTACATGACACCACATATTTCCACATCACATTATATGATGAGTTTACTCCATAAAATCCTTGATTCCATTCCCATTGACAACCCTAGTTGGAGAAAATCAGAGAACTGGATCGTGGAAGCCATTGGACCAAATCCGCAAACGGCTATAGTGGCCCATTAAAAAAGGTATGAATTGTTGCATTTGTTTTCTTAATGAAATAAAATCTATAAAATATTTTGTTTATTGTTTATTAAGTAAGTGGAGCTTGAATTCTTTCCCTTCCACCATGAACTCTACCTCTATATCCCTCTGATATAAGGTTGGTGCTTTTTCATGTAGCCAGAGAGAAATATTCACTTCAATATCTTTTATTATTTCATATAGCCTCATCATAAATTCAGGCTTAAAGGGGGGTGTTAGAATATTATAAACCCACTCAATACTTAGGATAACAATAGCTAATCATTTCTAGTTAATTTCCTATGCACTAACCTAGATAGTTGGCTTCCACTAGCACCACTTGGTCAATACTTGACATATTACCCTAGGAGAGCCCTTATACTGATTTTGGTTAGATTCTGCCAACTTTATTGACTTCCCATATTAGTAACTACTCCTTTCTGTATATGTTGTCTTTAGGAAACTGTTATCTTTTATGGCCAACCCATCCTCCATGATTTTCTCTCCAGATTCCATGATTAGCAATACTTTCCATCACTCATCATCACTCACTCATGCTTTAGTCAATTCGTTAGTTCCTTGACAGTTTTGGAAAGTGATTTAGTCACATATGGGGGTTAATCATATTTAGTAAGCCTACTTTATGAACTAGCATGAGTTGTATTCTAGAAACTCTATTTTCCTTTATAAGGATGTATTACCAATGTAATAATATCAATCATAATTCACTGATCATTCTTTAATGTGTGTTCATTATTATTCATCTCTCCTTATGCTAATTATCTGCAATTCCCTGTGAGGTTAATTGTGTGCTTCAATTCTTAGCTTATTTATAGAATTCTTGCTACCCTCAAGGATTTATAATTTTGACACAAGTCACAGTTATATTTATCCTTATTTGGTTAAAATATTTCATTTAAAGAGAAGCAAGAATGACAAGTCTTAAATGGTTTAGCTGGCTACTGGGACAAAGAAGAAAATGATGAATTGATAAAAGATTGTCAATAAGACATGAATCAACTTAATACAATTGCAAATTCAGATATAATAGAATTGGGTTCATATTATGTCCTTAGTAGGATTGGATGGTTAGATGCACACCATGTGATAGTGGATTTTCATACTAATTCCTTTACTTGTTTGGATGAAGAAGGACAATAAAAGAAACTTAAAGCAATTCCAAGATCTATTACCATTAGAGAAACTTCATCTTTGTAGTTGAAGAGATTCCTTCTGAAGTGGTGTCAGTTAAATGAATCTCATGTGTAAGAGCTATTAAATAGTAAGGGTACAATCTTAGAGGAATTTCAAGTATTACAAGAATTTGCAAATGTATTTGAAGAAATATCTATATTACCACCAAAAAGAGATATTCAATTTTCTATTGATTGATGCCTAGATCTTCCCCAATTTCTAAAGTTCCATATAGAATGAGTACACCTAAATTGAAAGAGTTACATATGCAACTTGAATAATTACTGAAGAAGGGGTGTATACACCCAAGTGTGTCTCCATGGGAGCACCAGTACTTTTTCTAAAGAAAAAGGATGTTGCTTTGAGGTTATGCATTGACTTCAAGCAGTTGAACAAGGTTATTGTGAGGAATAAATATCATCTTCCTAGAATTGGTGATTTGTTTGATTAGCTAAGAGGAGCAATAATTTTCTCAAAAATAAACTTGAGATCAAGTTACCATCAGGTAAGAATAAAAGAACAAGACATAAGAAAGTCATCTTTCAAAACCATATATGGTCATTATGAGTTTGTAGTGGTGCCATTTGGGTTAACAAATGCACCAGCAACCTTTTATGTTTTTCATGAATGGTATATTTAGGTAGTATTTGGATAAGTTTGTCATTGTAATCCTAGATGGAATTATTATTTATCCTAAATCAAAGGAGGAAAATAAAGAGCATTTGAGATTGGTTCTACAAGTTCCAAGAGAACATTAGCTTTATTCTAAGATGGGTAAATGTTCTTTTTATGGGAAGGCATATCAGTATATCCAATGAAAGTTGAAGCCATCATGGGATATCATGCAACCATGAATGTATCATAGGTAAGGTCCTTAATGGGATCGGTTGGATATTACAGGAGATTCATAGAAAGATTCTAAAAAATGGCACATCCCATTACATCCTTGTCAAAGAAAGGAGCGAATTTGAAAGGACACCCAAGTGCAAAAAATGTTTCCAACAATTGAAGAGATTAGTCACTAGTGCACCAATTTTTAAGATCGTGGATCCAAATAGTGATATTGTGGTGTGTAGAGATGCTTTCCAATTAGAAGGAATTGGTGGGTACCTTATGCAATATGGACATGTGATTTTTTATGAGTACAGAAATCTTAAAGAGCATCAAAATAAATATGTCACTAATCACTTGGAGATTTCTTCCATTGTGCATGCATTAAAATGTGGAGACATTGTCTCATGGGAAGGAAATTCAAGCTAAGAACATATCACGGCAAGTTGAAATATTTATTTGAGAAACAAACTTTAAATGCCAGATAGTCCAGTTGGATGAAATTTATGTATGAGTTTGATTTTGATATAAAACATATCGAAGGAAGAAAGAACAAGGTTGTTGATTCAGTTAATAGAAGAGTACATGGAATGCATGCAACAACCATTAGCATGTGAAAAACATATTTAAGAGCCAGAATTCTTGAGGTTGTTGTTTCATATCAACAATATCTCCAAGTAAAAAAAGCACTACAACAGGAAAATGTACAGTAGGAATATAAAGGATACAGGTTGGAAAATGGTGGGATTCTTATGAATAATAATAGAATTTGTGTTCCTAATTTTGTTGAATTGAGAAAGCTAGTAATGGGTGAGATACACAAAGTACCATATGGAAGACATCTAGGATATAAAAAAAATATTACATTAGTAAGAAGTTGGTACTTTTGGCCAAGAATGAATAAATACATTTTTGAATATTCAGCAAGATGCATGGAATGTCTCACAGTAAAGGTTGAGCATTGACATCCAACATGACTTCTTCAACGATTGTCAATACTAGAGTACAAATTGGATGTCGTGACAATTGATTTCACCACCAAATTTTCCAAGATAGAAAGATAACATGATTCAGTCATGGTAGTAGTGGATAAGTTGACAAAATCCACTCACTTCATTTCAATCAAGTCAACTCATAAGGAAACTGATATAGTAGAAATATATATCAAAGAGATCGTAAGATTACATGGAAAACCAAAGGCAATTATTTTAGATAGAGATACAAAGTTTAATTCAAATTCTTGGAAAGGGATATTTAAAGGATTTGAAACAGATCTAAATACGAGTACAACATATACCCATAGACAAATGGAAAACTAAGAGAGTTAATCAGGTTATTGAATATATGCTCAAAATGTATGGTGATGGATCAACCATACAAGTAGGAAGATTGCTTGCATTTTATGTGTTTTCTTATTATTAGCACTCAGAATCTCAACCAAGGTTGCAGCGCCCGAGGTAACAGCAGAACCGCTTTAGGAAAGGCGAGTTGGATTCTTCCTTTCTAGAGAGGGAGCTCTCACAAGATCATTTATCGAGGCCAGATCTAGAGATAAAACATCACGTCGATTTCATGGTTGAAATAGGACAAACACAATTGAGCTATGGAGTCAATATTATCGAAATATACATAGCGATTTGTGAAGGAAATGCCTGCAGAAGCAAGGTAGTACTTCAGTTATGGTCAATGTATTTTTGGTCTGGTGGAAAAGGAGGAAGGATGACAACCCATTGAAACAGAGCACTAGTTAGATGAATTCTGCACTAACTTTGGTAGAAATAATTTGTGGATATCAGAGACGATAGAAAACACTTAGAAAAGTATGAATTATGAAAATATCATACAATTATCTCATATATGAAAGAAAAACATAACATAAATATTAACAAGGAGAACATGTACATAAAGGAAAGAGATCACAGATTGTAACTTGGAAACACACATGAATTTCTACATTCAAAGACCAGTGTTAGACTCTGCAACATTTATTAAAATAGATAAAAAATACATATGTGCAAAATGTCTCATGGGTTTCAACCCTTCCCCCCTCTGTAGAGGGTATACTTATAATTCCCTTGACCCCCAAGGCCGACCTTGAAACAGGGTCAGAAATTGGTTACAACCATAATCAAACTCCTAACAAAATTAGACATGGCATATTCACCATGATTGATACATATAAAACAAGTAATCTGGAGTGATGTGCATGCTTGACTTAAACAGTAATGCAACATCTACAATTCTAGGCTCACTTGTTGTGAAAATGACGGCTTGGGACACTTTCAGCGATTTTTGCTGACTCAGCACGAGTTGTTTCTCCTCTTGTTGGGCATGCAACATGTATTTATGCTTATGGAACTCTAATGCTCATTATGTGTTCTATGGTATGTTCTGCTTGTGTTCACAGCTGGCATGAAGGTTAATGTCCCTTCTATGTTCTTCTCCTTGCCTGACACTTTTGTCTCCTGGTAACACCTTTATTTGCATAGACCTGGAGAAGACAACCCTATTTTTTGACAATAACAAGTCCTAGATGGGATTGTCATTCTTGTCCTTCTCTTCCCCCAAGAGCAGGGTCCTCCTACAGGTCATACCGACGCAACACCTCCTTGGACTCATCATCACCCTAAATGAAGTTGGAAATATGAGTCAACGACAATGATGACAAATACCTTTGATCTTCTCTCCTCCCGTATGAGCATTCACTCCAACCGGTCGCACCTAGAAATGGATACTATGTAATGTGATTATGGATACCAAAACCATGTCTGGAGGCTTCGGCGGGATACCCATTGGACCGAGGACTCCAGGAACCACTTTCGTGGGGGTGTTGCATTTTATTAGGACAGCATTGCCCTCAACAGCCTCAGAAGGTCTTTCTGATGTGATGAGCATCCTTACATCAACCTTACTAGGGTCATAAAACTTCTCTAATGTAATGAACATATTTACTCTGATGGTTGGATCCCTCTTAGCATGAAATCCCATGAATGACGAAATTTCAGAGTGGCACCCATCAATTAATAGAATACCTCAGCAAATAGGTTTTTCAAGTAGGACAACCATCATAGACCTCCTTTCAAGACCCTCATGATTCTTAGCCAAATAACATTTAGCCACCTTCTCCTTTCTTTAATATTTACCCAATCTGTATCTTCGAATGGCTCTGACTGTGGTGCTTATAAAGATCTGGGTGGTCGAACTCAACAACATCCCCATCAAATCATCACATATGTCATCATCAAGTAGCATGATGACAACATGCATGGTCACGTGGGTTCAAGATCTGATCCTTATGCGGAGATACCAGCCATGCCACCCCTTTTTGTTACCATGTCATGCTATCGACGGTGGAAATGACCTTTGGATTCATTCTTCATCATCCCCTAGTTAAGTCATGGCATGCGAATTAGACATTTGGCCTTCTATAAACCTCTCCTAGTGATGGTATCAAAATTTCCTTGATTCCTACGCCTCTATTTCCTTACCCACTCTGTGTGAGGACCATACTTATCTTTCGTCGTTTTATCATTAGGACGCCCCTGATTACCACACGCATGAGGCAGCAAACCTTTGGATTTTAGGAAGTGATCTACGACATGGATTTGATTCATGGTCATAGATCCATTTAAATAGCGTATGGACCTTCGATTACCAGTCACCTCTATAATTTACGTACTCACCCCCAAAATGCCGCTTCTTTGCACCTAAGATGAGCGAAACTGTTTTCAACCATGGATCTTCATTTTGGTTTACATAGGGGCCTTTGAAATGTGTGGCCTATATGCAACCCCACATATTTCAATCCTGATTCTTTCTTATACAAATTTCAATGAGCGGAATCATTTCTATCCCTTTAATCAGAAGTTTCTTCAATCTCTACCATCCATTTTTAATGGGCGTACCATTTTTCGCAAATCTTAAGGGTGATTTTATCCTCGCATGTACAATCAACAGAAATATTGTTTGTCGTGGATCTCTCCTCGACTCAATCTCCATTGTCAAGCCTTGTCCCCTCTCTAACCCATTCCATCGATTTGGAAAAAAGAATTCTTGCAGGCACTTTAATTTTGTGGAATTTACCTCCTCCACTGATCTAGTCCCCTATCAAACTCGACCCTTGAAATCTGCGGGAATTTTAACTTATTTTGAAAACTGCAAAAAGAAATTTTTGTCATGCATGTCACATCAGTGCGAAACATACTCCCTCCGTTGATCTGGCTCATCCTTAGATCACCACCATTCAGATATCATCCCCTTTATGTATCTTCAACTGACCCGCGTATTCCATTTCCCCCCCACCTTGGAATGACAAAAATGATTATGACTGTAGACCTGTTCATTATTCTTCATCCAATGGACTATGACATCTGTAAGATAACCTTCTCCTGCCTAAGATGAAATTATTAATCTTGCTTCCTTTTCACACATGATTAAGACCAGATTTTCCTATTCTTATACACTCTCAAGGCCTAAAAGATTAATTATTTTCGATCATCCTCCAACCTAGGATTAGAGATGACCCTTAGGGAAGTTTATAAAAAACTCTCAGTATTTTCTAAGGTCGTATGATGCAAAATTTAGCAGATCTTATTCCTCCAACTAATTAGCACAAAAATAGTGCTAGCAAGTGGCTCCAACTAGGGATGCTATCCTCCCTGTGAGGTAGAAAATAACCATGTAGACTAGGTTTTGAATCCATTGGGTGGCTATCCAGACCTCACTGCAAATCTCCAGCATGCTCCGAAAACCAAAACTGAACTAATGTTGAAACCAAACTGGAAAATTGAAATTGATACTAAAACTGCTTAAAAGAAATGCTCACCATGTTGAGCTTATTCATCTCTACCTACCTACCCTACTCACTGAACCTCAATGCCCAATCAAGTGACTTCTGACTTCCAGTAAAGCCAGTCAAGTAGATGGTCCCACAAACCAAATTTGCACTCATGTACAACCAAGGGAAGAAACAACAGACTTAATGGAAAAATGTTAGGATAAAGGATTTGATATTCACCATTAAGATATAAATATTTGTTACCATTGCAAAGCTTCTCTAGGTATCCTACCAATGGATCATGACAACCTATAGAATCTTTTGTTATTTTTTTTCTATGATAGAACCACTCCAACTGCAACACCTTTAGTATCCTTTCGAAATATTCCCCAATAAAACCAGGCAAGGAAAACTCTCAACCAGCTTCAAATGAAACATCAAATTTTTCACATAAGATTTCTGATTTCAAAAACTGATTCCTCATATGTGTTTTGAAGAAAATAGCATTGTTTTCTTCAATAGAATCAAGAAAATTGTTTTCTGAATTCAAAAAACATAAGGAAGCATCCCTTTTGGATTTTTCCCCTCTTTCTTGGTGTAATCCTTTATCATTTCGAACCCATGATAAGTCTTCTTGGCTAAAAAGTATTTCCATATATTCAGCTACAGGATCATAAAAAACATGACAACCTCAAAAAATTTCAGTCATATGCTTATCGTGAGAAAGCTACTCGAGAAGTAACTCCTCTTGCCCACACTCAAACTGACCTTCAAAGGAACTATGCAAAGAGTACTCATGACAATTTTTGAATGAGAGACCATGAACCTCACTCAAAATTTCTGAATTTATAACTTCATCCTTTGTACATGTTTCAACAAAGACAAACCATTTTCTCTGACAAGATCAAGCAAACAAATCACTTCCTCCTGATGTGAAATTTTTGAATTTGAAAAATATGGGGAAACATTTATTTTAGAACCCTCATTTCCTTCTTTATTAGTTCCTCGACTTATAAAATATACAATTGGTTCTTTAGGCGGGGCATCCAAGTAATCATATTCATACTCACCATACACCGGTAATCTGAAAACTTCTTTAAAATTGTCACCAACAGGATTTATGACGAGATGACTGTAATTTTCATAAAACAAAGGATTATAATCCCTTCCTTGCATAACATTAATTTGATCCTTTTCTTTCCCATATAAACTAGAATTGGATGGCAAGGGAGGTTCTTCTCGTTCACATGGCTCATTCAACTCTAACTCCTTTTCCATTTTGTCATCACTTTCTTGATCTGAAAAATTCTTAGACATCCTAAGATTATCTTCGAACTCTAATAAATAAATAAACATACGCTACAATGTGACTGATTTTCTTTCAAAAAGCAGTAATGAAAATTTGGGGGGAAAGACAGATGCATAATGAAACTTAGCAGCACCTTCTAATGGTTGAATTTATTTTGGTATACTATAATAAAATCTTACAAACCTCCTATTGAAACTAGACATAGTTTCATCCCCATGTTTCTTCATGGAATAAAACTATGAAAGTATTTGGTCCAATGATCTCCTCTCACCCCAAAACCCTAGAAACATATGAGAAAACTCTTTCCATGTATTGATGGATCCAGGCTGCAAATGCTTAAACCATTTCTTAACATCTCCTTTCAAATATTGGGAAAAATATCTCATACAAACATCATCATTCTCTATCTCATAGAGGTCAAGGAAATATTTGAAGGCTTATTTATGTTTCTCAGCTGTAAGGTTCTTAGATTCTTCATCAAACTTAGGAAGGTATTTGTAATGTTTTGTAGGAAAATCATGAAGGATATGAGGTTGGTGAAGTGGTCTATATCGGTTTTGGGTATTGGACGAAACAAAGTTATGTGGAAAGGATCTAACCTCGACTTCGATATTGTGGGGTTACAAGGTTGTTTTTTAATGTCATGCGTTTCAGACCAATGGTATTGATCAACATCAAATGTGTAGGATGAACAGATACTCTCAGTTTGTAAGGAAGGATATACATGAGTGAATTCAAGACTTTGTTTGGAGTGAAATAAGCCATGAGGGGCTCTTTTGATAAAATTATTAAAGGATAAGGAATATTTACAAGAAAAGATAAGACATTTTGGAGAATGCTGAAATTCAAGTACGTTATCCTTTCATCAATCCTCCCCATGTCTTTACAATGATTCCATTTCCCCAGTAGAGTACACCAATCCCCTTTTAGAACTTGACATTCTAAATCATGTCACCAGTGGAGTCGCTGAAGCATTTGAACCACAGATTCTTTGGAAAGTGGAGTCATTGGGTGAAGGCTCCATCATCTTCTTGATGTCTAACTATCGTTCACCATCAATAGTTGGATTTACAACTCTATCAACCATACTACGGGAATATTTGAACCCCTCTTCTTGTATCGGTCCTTTTGGCCATTGATCTCCCCTGTGGAGTCGCCTTCCATAATATTTTAGTGGAGTCACCAAGGAAAATGTTACAACCTTTTTCTTATGTAGGAGTCTCTTTTTTCCCAAATAAACCCTTTATCCATAGAGTCTTTGTCGTTCTTTCCAGGGAGGATTTTCACTTCTTCGTTGTCGGCAACGGCACCAATTTTTTAGCAGTCAGAATTGCATCCAAGGCTATGGAAGGTGAACCCTGAGGTAACAACAAAACTGCTTTAGGAAAGGCGAGTTGGCTTCTCCTTTCCAAAGAGGGATCTCTTACAAGAGAATTTATCGAGGCCATATTTAGAGATAAAATAAATTCACGTTCAATTCATGGTTGAAATAGGACAAACATAATTGGGATATAGAGTCGCAATTATCAGAAGATATAGAGCGATTTGCATAGGAAATGCCTACATAAGCAAGGTAGTACTTCGGTTATGGAAAACATATTTTTGATCTGGTGGAAAAGGAGGAGGGATGACAACCCATTAATGTAGAGCACCAGTTAGATGAATTATGGGCTAAATTTGGTAGAAATAATTTGTGGATACCAGAGACGATAGACAGAGCATAGAAAAGTTTGAATTATGAAACTATCATACACTTATCACAGATATGAAAGAAAAACATAATGAAAATATTAACAAGGAGAACATGCACAAAAAGGAAAGAGATCACAGATTGTAACTTGGAAACACACATGAATTTATGCATTCAAAGACCAGTGTCAGGCTCTGCAACTTATATATATATGGATAAAAATTAGATATGTGTAAAAGGTCTCACAAGTTTAAACCCTTTCCCCCTATGTAGAGGGTATACTTATAATTCCATAGACCCCCGAGGCTGACCTCAAAATAGGGTCAGAAATCGGTTACAACCATAATCAAAATCCTAACAAACTTAGACGTGGCATATTAACCATGATTGATACATATAAAATATAGAATCTTGAGTGATTCACATGCTTGACTTAAACAGTAATGCAACATCTACATTTTCAAGCTCGCTTGTCATGAAAATGACGGCTCGGGACACTTTCAACGATTTTTGGTGACTCAGCTCAAGTTATTTCTCCTCTTGTTGGGCATGCAAAACGTCTTTCTACTTCTTGACCTTTTATTTTCATTCTATGTTCGATGGTATGTTCTTCCTATATTCACAGCTGGCATGAAGGTTTATGTCCCTTTTGTGTTCAGCTTCCCGCCCAACACTCACGTCTCCTGGTAACACCTTTATTTGCATATACCTGGAGAAGACAACCCTATTTTTTGACAATAACAAGTCCTTAATGGGATTTCCATTATTCTCCCTCTCTTCCCCTAGGAGCAGGGTCCTCCAATAGTTCATACCGGCATGACACCTCCTTGGAATCGTCATCACCCTAGATGAAGTTGGAAATATGAGTCAACGACAATGATGACAAAGACCTTTGATATTCTCTCCTCCCATACGAGCATTCACTACGACTAGTCGCCCTAGCAATGGATACTATGTACTATCATTATGGAGACCACGACCATGTAAGGAGGCTTTGGTGGGATACCCATTGGACTAGGGACTCTAGGCACTATTTCCATGGGGGTGTTGCATTTTATTAGGAAAAAATTTCCCTCACCATCCTCAGAAGGTATTTCTAATGTGATGAGCATCCTTACATCGACCTTTCTGGCATTAGAAAACTTCTCTAATGTAATGAACATATTTACCTTGATGGTTGGATCCCTCTTAGCATGAAAGCCCAGGAATGATAGAATTTTGGAGTGGCACACATTAGCTAATACAATACCTCAGAAAATAGGTTTCCCAAGCAGGACAACCATCACAAACCTCCTTTCAATACCTTCAGGATTCTCGACCAAATAACATTTAGCCACCTTCACCTTTCTTCAATATTTACCCAGTATGTATCTTCGAATGGCTCCGATTGTGGTGCTTATAAAGAGCTGAGTGGTCGAACTCAACAACAAACCTGTCAAGCCTTCATACATTTCATCATCGAGTAGCATGATGACAACACACACGATCATGTGATTTCAGGATATGATCCTTATGTGGAGATACTAGCCATGCCACCCCTTTTTGTTATAGCATCAATCTATCGATGACAGAAATGACCTCTGGCTTCATTCTTCATCATCCCCTGATTAACTCATGGCATGTGGACTAGAAATTTGGCATTCTATAGACCTCTCCTGGTGATGGTATTGGAATTTCCATGCTTCCCACGCCCCATTTTCCTTACCCCACTTCGTGTGAGGGCCATACTTATCTTCCATCGTTTGATCATTAGGGCGCCCTTGACTACCACATGCATGAGGTAGCAAACCTTTGCATTTCAGGAAGTGATCTACACCATGGATTTGATTCATGGTTGTACATTCGTCTAAATTTCATCTAGACCTTTGATTACCTGTCACCTCTATACTTTACATACTCACCCCCAAGACGTCGCTTCTTTGCATCTAAAATGAGCGGAACTGTTTTGAACAATGGATATTTGTTTTGGTTTTCATAGGGGACTTTTAAATGTGTGGCATATATGCAACCTCACAACTTTCAATCCCTGATTATTTCTTATACAAATTTCAATGAGTGAAATGATTTCCAATCCTTTGATCAGAAGTGTCTTCAATCTTTGTTGTCCATTTTTAACGGGCATACCATTTTCCGCAAATCTTAATGGTGATTTTCTCCTCACATGTTCAATCAGTGGAACTACTGTCCATCATGGATCTCTCCTCAAATCAATCTCTGCAGTCAATCCTTGTCTCTGCTCTAACCCATTCCACCAATTTTGAAAATGGAATCTCTGCAGGAACTTTAATTTAGCAGAATTTACCTCCTCCGCTGATCTAGCCCCATGTGAATCTCGACCCTTGAAATTTGTGGGAATTTTAACTTATTCAACAAAATGCAAAAAGAAAATTTTTCTGTGCATGTCACACAGTGCAAAACATACTCCCTCCATTGATCTGGATTGTCCTTAGATTGCCATCATTGAGATACCATCCCCTTTATGTAGCTTTAGCTGGCCTGCGTACTCCATTTCTCCCCCCACCTTGGAATGAGGAAAATCCTTTTCACTATAGATCTGTTCATTCGAATTCATTCGACAGACAACATCATCTGCAAGCTAACCTTCTCCTGCCTAAGCCAAAATTCTTAAGCCTACTTCCTGTTCACACATGATTAGGACCAGATTTTCCTACTCTCATACACTCTCAAGGCCTAAAAGCTTAAGTCTTTTCAAGCATCCTCCAACCTAGGCTTAGAGATGACCCTTAGGGAAGTTTACAGAAAACTCTCAGTATTTTCTAAGGTTGTATGATGCAAAATTTAGTAGATCTTATTCCTCCAACTAAGAAAAAAAATGGTGCTCACACTTATAATAATGGATATCATGAACTTTTAAATATGAGTTCATTTGAAGTACTATATGGCATAAAATGAAAACTCCACTCACTTGGTATAATCCAATGGACATAATGGTAATTGGCTATAATTGATTAAAACTCAAAGTATTGAAGAGAGTTCAGAGTTGGTGAACATGTGTATCTAAAACTCAAGCCAAACAAGAGTTCCCTAAATCTTTGGATATGTCCTAAGCTAGCACCCAAATATTGTAGGCCATTTGAAATATTAGCTAGGATAGGGCCTATTGCATATGAGCTTGCATTACCTCCTTGCATAAATGTGCATAATGGGTTTTATGTGTCATTATTGAAAAAGTGTGTGCATGATCCTAACCACATTATTTCTTGGGATTTCATTCAAGTGGAACTGGAAGTAGATATCTTGATTCTACTAGTGTGCATCCTAGATAGGAAAGTCATGTTTCTCCATAATAGGGCCATCGGGAAAGTAAAGGTCTAGTGGACCCATTACAACCATGAGGAAGAAACATTGGAGCTTGAGGACACTATGTGGGAGACATACCTGCCATTGTTTTGAAATTTTGGATGAAATTTTGTATATGTAAATAGTGTTGATATTCACTAGGGTTGGTGTAGTAAATTAAGGGGGAGTTGAATGTAGCACCTCATTTTTTAACCTAGCATGTAATGATGTAAATATGAGTATAATGATGAAATGACTAGAAGCCAGACAAAAATTATCTAGAATGACTGAGATGGTGAAATTTTGTACATTCTATGTTTAATATAAAAACCACGACTACTGTATATGAAAAAGGACTAAGAAGAGATTGGGTGCTATGATTCAACAAGAGGGGAAAGTGAGATGGGGGTTTGAGGGGGATATGAACCTTATGACTTATAAGTTTAACTCATTATCTTTATTATTCCTTTTATCCTAAGTTTCATAAAGTCTCTTTATTAAAGTGCATTAGCCATAAATTTGAGTCAGTTATCCTAAGGTAGGGATTAGAAGGGAAAAAGTGAGCTTCCCATGCATGCCACTTGGCTAGTTCTCAACAAGCCTATAAATTATTTAGAGTTGGTTCATTCAAGGAGTATTATATTCCATTCTCTTATGGTTGATCCATCATCCTACACTAGATCCTAGAGTTGTACCTATGAAGAATGAGATTAATTAGAGAGTTGTAGATGCCTTTACCCTAGGATATTGGTTCTCGGAATGTAGTTACCTTGTGAATAAACCTATCCTGCACTAAAATCCCTAGATTTCTAGCATGGAGAATCCCTCGTCGGCCTATGCTAGATCCATGGAATGGAATTGGGGGAAATTACCCAAGGGAATGTTAACTTAAGAAAGGGGGCCCCATTCCTTAGGTTGTGTAGGCCGATGGGGGAGGAGTCCTAGTATTTTGGGATTGTTGTGGACGGGGTTCATAACCTATGGGTTTGTTGAGGAATTGAGTTAAATTTCCTTCTTGTATATTAATAGCACCATCTCAAGAGTGTCCCTTGTTACAGAGAGAATTGGTATAACAGAGTGCCTACGGATGGGAAGAACATCCTTAGTCTGTTTTCAGTTGGAGGACATTCTAATATAAGTTTATAAATTTGTATTAAATTCTATGTTTATATCTATGTTTACATATTATTTAATTTATTCCTAAGTAAACATCTAATTGCCTTGATTTCTTAGCATTGTATGAAGCATTCATGTATGAATTTACCTGTAATATTTTAGTAGATGCATATGTTGATTTGGGAAAACACACATTTAATTTCCATTTTAATTTGATAATAAACTCGTAAAACAATGAATTTGATATCAATAATGAATTTAATAAGTTATCTAAGGTACTCGATGACCCCAAAAGCATGTTGTGGTCACTATGTATGCAACATAATCAAACATCGTACAATATCCATTACACTTTCATAAATCAGATTTCTATATCTTATGTATGGAAAAATTGTTGAAAGGGAATTACATATTTTAACTAGATGACCGAGAAACATGAATCCACCAAACGAATAAATTGGAGTCGTAGAATGGTTTTGAAAGAGAAGTATTTTTTTTTCCCAGGAGAAAAATAGTTGTTCCTTGTTATTCATTGATTCAAAGGTAACTGTTTAGATCACAGGTGGAGCTTCACTGCAGCCAAGTCCATACAGAGGAAAAAAATTACATCAACCTCTCCAAAGAGGAGCCATCTCATCAAGCAGACAATACTAAACATCTGATAATACATAGAGGGCACAATAGTCACAATCCATGCTCCATCAAAGGAGTGATGTAGAAAATCCTCCCTACACCTTCATTGGATCCAGTATATAAGGAGAGAAATCATGCAAAGACATGAAATGCTTATCTAAGGAGGCACTTATGGGAATGCTTTATTGAGAAAATATAGGAGGAGTGCAAATACTACCTCAACCATCCAAAGGGATGTGATACTCAAATGCCATACTCAAGAAGAAATACCTCAAAGATGTAGATGAGTAGGATGGTCAAATTCAATAGTACTTAATAGTTCCATTCCCAATACATTCACCATCTTTCAACTCTATAAAGTGTAGGAAGCCAGATGCCATAGTAAGTGCCTCCTTAGATAAGCCACTAGCCTTCACATTGAATTCTTTGTAAACATGTTGGATCTCAAGATGGAGGAAGAAGGATTCCAAAATTCTAATGTTATGACACCACCCATCCAGATTGAGTGTAGAGATTGTTTCCTTCTGATTAGCCGAGTTAACGATGGCTAAAGAATCACCAAAAACCTAAAGTGAAGGTAAACCAAGTTCCTTGGCAACAACATGCAGAGCCCAAAGTGCAAGAAGTTCAGAACGTTTATTAGTTCTCTACCCGCTGCCCATTCTGACACAAAAATAATGGTATGAACTGAGCAACAAATGTATCCCCACACACTCGATCATGTTTGTTGAGCCTTCATTAAAAACCCTGAGGGGTACTTCAATACTGGTGCTTTCCCAATGGTCCTCATTTTCCTGTTCTTCTGAGCATTCATAGGGAAATACTGAAGCTGCAAAAGTATGATCTGACAAATAACATTGGAGTTTGGAGAGAAATCATCAAAAATAGCTCGATTTATAGTGAGCAAGATATTACAAGTCATGAGAAGTGGAAGATGTAGGATCTCTTTTTAATTTCTAAACCACCAATCTAAATTGTCTTCAAAGGAGGATTGATTCCAAACTAGAGACCGATTCAGTCTGAAAATGAGACAGTGAAAAATATGACAAGTGAAAGGGAAATATGCAAAGAGATGGTTCATTGATTCTTCACCATTCTTACACAAAATACATTAGTTTTGGCCTGACCATCCCCTTCTGATCATGTTATCCCAAGTGTTAATACGGTTAGCCAAGCACAACCAAATAAAAAAGATCACTTTCATAGGAATATTACAATGTCAAATGTGAGTAAGAGTACTGATAGGATACACAGTGAGCATACTAGAGGAAATAATATCATAGGAAAGATTAGCATTAACATCACCAGTGGACTTATTAAACATCCAAAGGAGAGAATCATCAAACTCACCTAGTCGAATACCACTATGAGATAGACCTCTGATGTACTCAGTCCATAGATCCTTCGAGAGTCCACCTAGCTCCAAGTCCTCAGCAGTAATCCAATAAGACTGTGGGGAGGTACCAACACCAAAGTTATGAGCTAGTGATAGAGAAGTAATTCCATAGTCTTCCAAATACTCTCTAAGCTCCAGGGGAAGAATAAAAGAGGAGTCTAAGCCAAGTACAGGACTTATGCCAATTCTGATGCTCAATCCATTTCCAACCTTCTAGCCCAGGCATTGTGTGATCCAAGATAGGGCTCTGATGAAACCATTCCACATATATGAATTTCCTTGCACTGTAAACTTCTGACTACGAAACCAATGCTCCACAAGCTGATTTTTAAGATATTTTTTCTGAATAATGTGAGACCAAATGCCCTAACCTTTGTTGATGTATTTGTAACTTCAGAATGTATTCATCTGTATTTCTTATTTCTTGTAACCTGATGTTTATTGTAGGATTTATTGTAATGTATTTGAGTCATGTCATACCCTGATGTTTATTCCAAGAAGTTTCTATAATGAGAAAGTCATGTCAAGTCATTGTGGGTAAACCTCCTATTGGTCAAGGGTTAAAGTCCCCACAGTTGTGGGGCCCTTGGGTTATTAGACTATCCTAGTGAATTAGACCCTAGGTAATTCATTGTAAGTCGGGGAAATAGTCCCCACCATTGTGTTACCCTCCTATTGGTCGGAAGAGGAAAAGTCCCCACAAGAGGTGGGGCACTAGGGTTATTAGACACTCCTAGAAATGTCAGCTATAGTAAGTAATTGTTAAGTGAGGCCGACATGTTGGAGTGGGTTCCAAGTGAATGGAAGAATATAAATAGAGAGTGAGAGCCTCTCTATTTATCATAATCATACACACACACTCACTCATTGGGGCGCATGAGTGAGAGAGGAGAAGCTCTCTCAATGTGAGAGAGAGAGACTGCTGCTGTCGAGAGATCATCTTACTGTTTTCTGATTTTACCTTTGGTGCTAATTCTATCTCTAAGGAAGTTGCGGGGTTTTCTCCTTTATGGTTTCCCCAAGGAAAATTCTTTGTGCCTCTTGTCTCTTGTGTTGTGCTTATGTTTTATTGCTGTGCTTGTTATACTCTCAGTTAAAAGATCCTACGATCATAATGCTAGCTTGAATGATAAAAAATCTAACATGGTATCAGAGCTAACATGAGAAGAAGACATTGTGCAGCTGCAAAAGCTAGGAATTCTTACTTTTTGGGTCTCTCTCCACAATCCATCAGCAAAATTATGCTAGGTTGACTCTCCATTGAAGGGCGCATATTTCTGTTGAAGCGGAATTCGATTCCGAGCATTTTTAGTTTTCGATGCAGAAATTAGGGATTTCTATAGAAGAGGAATTTATGAGTGAGCCCAGCAATAGGATTTATCTCCTCATCAAAATCGAAGTTTAGAGACCTGGATCAAGAAATTTGGTTGGGTGAAACTTTAGGAAAGTCAAACCCTAGTTTGACCTCGAGCTAGAAAAACCCTAAATACTAAAAATACTAAGTTTTGGTACATTCGATATATCTCGATATTGGCGAAGTATTAGGAGCTGAAAATTGCAAGGGACAAAGATCAAATCCTGATGAACACTATATCCACATTTCAGCCTCAGATTCACTATTTTACGGGAGATATTATCCCTCCAAGTTAGGGTTCCATCCTCTTCCAGAATTCATCCCTAAACGGGACACCTGGGGAGAATTGAAATATAATGGGATACAAAGGTACAAATGGAATTCCTGAAGATGTTATAGAAAGGGAACAGACTCTAATTTTTTTGGTTTGGATTTTAGACTCAGAAGATGAACCAGTGACATGTGTCAGTCCATACAACTTTGTTGTTCTGAACAGTCCTGTAACAAGTCACCATGGGAAAATGATCATAAATCCAAATTGGTAAAACCAATTCTGATTAAAATTATGGTTCTAGATCAGGGACATATGAGGTTACCACAGTGCAAAATTTCAGACACATAGGATTTGTAATTTCTTATATATGACAGAAACAGTGACAGGCATTTATGTAGAAGAAATTGGAAAACTAGGGCTTCCTGTTCCGGGAGCTTCCTTCCACTATTTTCAGAAAAGAAGTACATTGGACAGATCCATTCGAAGAGATATATCTATCTATCCAATCAGATCTAAAATATTTCAAGTTTTGAAAATTAGGGTTTCTGTGACAAACCCTAGATCAGCCAGCTCCAGAAGCAGGACAGACACCTCAAATCAGTAAGATCTAATCCTTTGCTATTTTCATTTGAGGTTCTCATTTCAAAGTGATCTATCACATCAACTTGATGATAAGCTTGGTGAAGTTGACAACTTCCAAGCATGGAAGTATATGATCTCTTTGAAGAAAATGAATGGGACACCTATATGAGTAGAGAGGTTCCAGTTCCAGAGGGAGATGAGGCTAGAAGCCTTACACAAGAAGAAATTGGTCAAGGACAAGAAGATCATTGCTGATTCAGTCACGAATCAACTTGTACTACAAGTGTCTTCCATAAATAAACCGAAGATATTTGATTCCTTGACCAAGCTATTTGAAGGGAAGAAAATACATCAGAAGATGACCTTAAGAAACCAGTTGAAGAATGTGAAGATCCAGAATGCAGAGACTATGCAGTCATAAGGGTCTCTCAAATCAAGGAACAACTTGAAGCAGTAAAAGAAGAAGTGAAGAATGCAGAAGTGGTGATGGCCACCTTGAATGGCCTCCTAGGATCATGGGATTCATTCATTTGAGGAATGTGTGCCAGAAGGAAGTGATTACTTTCAGTGGACTCTGGAAAGAAGAGGAAGCTTGACTCATAAGAAGATAAGAGAAGATGGAAGCAACTGAAGATCAAGCTCTCACCTTCCAAAGAAGATACCTCAAGTGATGAGGAATATGAAGAATTCAACTCTTGAAGAACCTCTTATCCACCTTAGCATTTGGATAAGAAACGATGCTATTATGAATGAAGAAGACGATGAAGCTGAAGGATCAAGAAGGAGTCTACCCACGAAACAAATAAAGATAAGTATCCAATTGTCATTTCATTGTTTTGTTATGCATTTGTTTATATTCAGTTAATGTATTATGCATGATAGAATGTTTGCATTAATGACAGTATACTACTAATATGCATGTGATGGGCAAGTAGCTCTTGGTGCTATACAACTCTCCATTGCTACTTATCTAGAATGAAACCTCTTTGCTGACATATTGGATTAGTGCACAATCTCAATGTTGTCCTAGTAGAGATGGAAGGAATCTAGAAACGTTTCCATGATAGATGGATGAATGTTGTATTGGCTAAAGTAGTTGCATGATCATATATTTATGCATAAGAATTTGTTAGTATGAATATTCCTTATGAAATGTTTCTAACCATACAAATGCATTGACTTGTAGGAAAGACCGCATATATAATCGCTTGCAAGCAAAGAAGGATAAGACTTGTTCCGAAGAACAAGTGACAACATTTCAAAATGAAGAATAATATGACGAATACATCGACATCATTGATGCAGAACCTTGCAGCCATGAAGAAGTAACCAGGAAGAAATGGAAGACCAGTTCAAGAAGAATGATGTTTAGGATGCAATATTAATACGTGAAGGGAAGTTCGTAGCTCCATCATGTAGTAGATGGAAACATCGTGGGATACAAAGCAAGATTCATAGCACGATGCTTCTCACAAAAAGAAGGCATAGACTACGAAGAGACATTTGCAGCTAGTAAGAATTGAAACACATATATGATGAGCTTGATGAAGATCTTAACCTTTGCTACAAGGTTGAAGATGCAAGTCTATACACTAGATGATCACATATAATATTAGTAGCATAGGAAGCTACTTGTCACTCTGGTACAGAATGTTTCGGTGCATAGAGTACAGAAGACAGAGGGAGTGACTACAGAATATCCTGAGGATCAACATGGTATGACAGGATGGATAGATTACTGATGACTTTAGGCTTTACTGAGAGTAAAGTGAATTCTAACCTTTGCTTCAAGGTTGAAGTCGGAAGACCAGTGATGCTCTTGTTATGTGTCGATGCACTATTTAGGCATGGGGGAGTGGACAAAGGAAGTATGCAGTAGAGATCCTGAAGATGTTCAGGCTGATGGACTGCATAACCACACCTATGGCATCGAACTTGAAGCTATTGAGTGTTGCTTCATCAGAGACATTTTATGCTACGATATATCGTCAGATGATTTGGTTCATTAATGTACCTGATGAACACGAGACTAGACATTTGCTTTGTTGTGAACACCTTGAGCCAGTTCTTGACAGATCGAAGAAATGTTCACTTGATTGCTGCAAAGCATGTTCTGAGGTACCTAAGGGGTACAGTTGATTATGGGCTCAAGTATGATGCAAATTAGAAGATTAACCTAGAAGGTTATGTTGATTCAGATTGGGAAGGCAGTGCTATCAAGAGCACCTCAGGGTGTTGCTTCAGTATGGGATCATGTGTGATCTCTTGGTTTAGCAGGAAGCAATCCTGTGTGGCACTGAGTATAGTTGAAGCAGAGTATGTCGCAGCTTGTTCAACTAGTTGTGAGGTAGTATGGCTGCGGAATCTACTGTCTGATTTGATCTTCAGTTGGATGCTACTTGTATACATTGTGACAACCAGAGTTGCATAAAGGTGTCAGAGAATCCAATGTTCCATGACAAGTCAAAGCATATCGAAATCAAGTATCACTATATTAGGGATATGGTGCAGAGGGGAGCAGTGAAGCTCCAGTATGTTGTGACGGAGGAACAGATAGCTGATGTATTGATGAAGCCATTGGCTAGGATAAAGTTTGAGTACTTCAGGGAGAAGCTTGGTGTTCTCCAGATCGAGGTTTCCTCCAAGGGAAAGTGATGAGTTCCATAGCCATTCTTACATGGTGAGAGGATTGGTTCCTTCCATGGTCAGATGTAAGGGCTGAGCCATTATTACATGGTGAAAGGATTGGTTCCTTCCATGGTCAGATGTAAGGGATGAGCCATTCTATCATGGTGAGAGGATTGGTTCCTTCTATGTCAGATATGAGTGCTGAGATCCATAGTCATTCTGACGAGTAGGTCAGATATAAGGGCTGAGCCATTATGTCATGGTGAGAGGATTGGTTCCTTCCATGTCAGATATGAGTTTTGAGATCCATAGACATTCTGACGAGTAGGTCAGATATAAGGGCTGAGCCATTCTATCATGGTGAGAGGATTGGTTCCTTCCATGTCAGATATGAGTGCTAAGATCCATAGCCATTCTGACAAGTAGGTCGGATATAAGGGCTGATCCATTCTGTCATGGTTAAAGGATTAGGTTCCTCCCATGTCAGATGTGAGTGCTGGCCATTCTAACTTGGTGTCAGATATAAGGGCTACCACCATTCTTTGAATGGAGCTGCCTGGTGAGGTACCAAGAAAACTCAGTCTAGGACTGAGGGCTGTTATGATATGACCATGAGATGTTCTCTCACATGATCAGATATGAGTGCATGACCATTCTGATGTGATAGAGGGATGTGTTCCCACTTGATCAGATGTAAGGGATGAGCCATTCTGTCATGGCTAAAGGAGTAGGTTCCTCCCATGTCAGATGTGAGTGCTGGCCATTCTGACTTGGTGTTAGATATAAGGGCAATCACCATTCTTTGAATGGAGCTACCTGGTGAGGTACTAGGAATCCTCAGTCTAGGACTAAGAGCCATTCTGATGTGACTGAGGGATGTGTTCCCACATGATCATATGTAAGTGCTGTGGCCTTTCCACAGATGATAGTAGTTTGGGTTCCTATCATGGCTGGTGGTTGTAAGTGCTCAACCTTTTCACAGATGATAGTAGTTTGAGTTCCTATCATGCTGGTGATTGTAAATGCTATGCCTTTTCATAGATGGTAGTAGTTTGATTTCCTACCATGCTAGTGATTGTAAGTGTTGTGCCTTTCCACAGATGGTAGTAGTTTCAGTTCCTACCATGCTGGTGGATGTGAGTGCTATACCTTTCCACAGATGATAGTAGTTTGGGTTCCTATCATGCTGGTGGTTGTAAGTGTTACAAAGAGAAATTCCTATGGCTTGGGGTACCACAACAGACAGCTCGACTCCAGAAATCAATCCTTTCCAACATGCAATAGAAATTAAATGTCTAACACTATAGGATCAGACCTCGTACCTTATTCCGGATGGTTGAAGTAGATCCTCGTTGAGCTTTCCAACTTCAGCTTGAATTGATAGATTACTTCCTCAACAACAAATAAATAATACAAGCATTCTATATATCACGGTGTTAGATCTATTCTAGCATATATAATCAATAATGTATAAGCATTTGACATAATCCCATGGATAAAATATTCATTCAAACACACATTATTGGACAGGAAAAGATATTTCTATTAATATAAATAAGAGATTACAATAGATACAACCTCTGTTGGCACGTCTGTGAATCCAAGAAACTGAATCCCCCACTTGGGCCTCCACCACCTCAATCCTCCATCTCTTGATAGAAAGCTCACAAGCAAAAGGAAAGCTTGGTAAGAACACAAAAGTGCTCCAAGGGACAAAGGGATGCAGACTCAAGCATAAGTTCTGGCAACAATGGAATATAGTTTCTTTACTCTCAATTCTCTCATATGCCTTCAATGTACCATAGAGTTCCTTATATAGCTTTTCAAAGGGGTAATGAAAGGTCGAATCCAAGCAATCTCAAGGCATAGGGAATGCCAAGAGTCAAGTGAGTTGGATCCATGTCAAGGAAAACTCCAAAAGGATTTGGATTTTGTACACATCCCAATGTACACGGTTTTAGTGGTCAAACCCGTGTATATACGCGATTATAGGTTTAAACGCCGCATGTATCATTTTTCACATGTTTTTAGGGATGGTCAGGAAAACATCAAAGGACAAAAAATGGTCCAAGGTGTCTAAGGAGTCTGCAGCAAGACAAGGGAAGGCCATACAAAGTGTGATTCACCTGGAGTGGTGAAATCAGCTATAACAGATGCCCCCTAATGTGTGAGGTCAGAGGGGTCATACGATGGCCGAAATACATTATAAGTCCATCCCAGAAGTGGATTGATGAAGGATCCCAAATGGAAGACTAGCCATCTAATCAACATAGTACAATAATACAACTCTGCACATAACTGCAAATACATATTGTAATGTTCCCGGTTTTGACCCCGTTTGCATGATGTATATATTGTAATTAATCATGGTGAGGAGATCAAGGCAAAAGCCCCACCATTGATTTCGTTGTGTGTGTGTTCCGGCAATGGGGATAGTTGCCAATGGTTTATCATGCTATTTGGCACATTATAAAATGGCATCATGTAAACACGCACATCAATTAAAACTAAAACCACAACCAGCTACGACAGTGCAACGTTGAATGAAAAGGACATGGTTCCAAAGGATAAGGGGTGGGGGATGTCAAACCTTAGTCTATGGGGGAAAAAAAACCATGTTTTTCCACCTTTGTTTGTTTGCCACTTTTCCTTGTCTCACCCAACTTTGTCAACCTCTTTAATGCTTCAGCTGGTGGTTGAGGAGTTATGGCTGAGTGGTTGAGGGAAATTATTGCTGGAGGAAACGTGGGTAAGGGGGGGAAAGAAACTCCATTCTTTCCCATTCCTCCATCTTCTCCACCCATGACTCCATTCTCCCCATGGTCGGTGGTTTTCATGTCCTGTTGCTTACTCTCACGGCTGGTCTGTTGCTCCTCACGCAGAGGCTTTTTCGTCCTCCCTATGGCCTGTTGATTCGCGCGCAGAGAGAGGCTATTTCCCCTCACGCGTAGGCTGGAATCCTCACGCAGAAATCGGATATGTCTTTCCCGTGTATTTTGCTATTGGGTGCAAGCTTTTCCTCACACACAGACCATTGAGGTCGATTTCCCCATGAGAAAGCCGTGCTCACTGTTTTCGTTTTGGGGCGGTTGTCTTCCCTGCGTTTTTGTTGGCTGTGGTGTCCAATTTTCATTTTGGACCACTGTGTATTCGTGGTGAGCTGTTTCCTGCAGGGGTCTGCGTTTGAATTTCCATGGTTATGCTGGGAACATTGTTTATTAACCTTGTGGGCTGTGGATTGTTGTAATCACTCATTATGAGTTTGGGTTGTTGAATTGCCCTGGTTTTGGTTGCTGTGGATGCCATCATCTTTTGGGTGTTGTGGCTGAGTTTTTTTGGCCACGTTAGGGCCAAGAACAACTCAGCAGTGTGGTTGGATTTGAGCTGTGTCTCACCCTTGGCTTGGGGTACTTCCCTAGTTGTTTTTCCTCCTTCACAGGGCTATGAAAGGTATGGGGTGGTTGAACCTCGAACTGTGCTGGCTTAGCCGATCTGTTGTTGTCCTGATAAACCCAGCAGTGTAGGTTTGGCTGTTTTGTGTCCCCTTGGCCATGCCCAAGCCTACAACTGACACTTATTCCAGAGGAATTATGCCCAGCTCGGGGGTGGCAACATTGCTGAGAGATTGATGAGCAAGCTGGCCTGTGGTTGGGTGGAACGTTGCAGCGACGCAGCTGGTTGCGAGATTCTTGATTGAAAGATAAGTGCTGCTGGTTACTTCATCTCTGCAAATTATGTTGATGACAAATGAATTATAATGAACATGATTAAGGCTGGAATGTATGTTTTTTTCCACTGTATAATTAGAGGATTATGCATCTGTGCATTCTTGTATGTTTGGCATTCATGTATGATGCCTGTTTAAGCTCCCAATTTCAGTATTTGATTTCTGTTTATGTTCATGGGGCTGTTTGACCAGTTGTCTTTGGATGTTCGTCATGTCCTCTTCGCCGGTCGGAGGCATGGGAACGTGACACATATAGCAGTCTTGGATACATAAGAGTACAATGGCCATGAATAGGCATGATACAAGATATCACATAAGTGGTCATTGCCACATACAATATACATAAATCAGAATCTCCATGATGAAGATATATAAATGACCATGATCTCCATAATGGCTGAAGATATATAACAGATCAAGATCTCCATAGTGGTTGGAAATGTCTGACATATACTGGAATCAAGTCACAAGAGCTGATATCTCATGAACACTGGCACGATCAAGGAGGTAGCATATAAGGGATGCCACCAATCTGGAAAGTATTCTACACAAACTGCTACGAGTACATGTCCTACTATGTGAATAGAGGTGTCGAGGTCAAATATAGTAGTCCATCGTCTAATTATCGGTCATTGATGTATACTGTTAACAGACATGATATCACCCACTGATAATGAAAATGGGAATCAAGGTACTAGAGTGCAAACTAACAAGTGTGAATAAATGTGTTGAGATCGAACACTTGAGAGGATCCATCGATCAGGGGACATTGATGTATTCCCAAAGACTATCGATGGCGAGATAACCTACCAGTGATGACACAAGTCTCAAGGCACTCAAAATGACTCTAGATTCCAATCCCAGAATAAATGATCTAAAGTCAATGGGATGAAATCCGCTGGAAGGAAGGCATTAAGGCATCCCCCATCATCCAACACGAGGTACTCAGCAAAGCTGTATAATGTAGAAGGACTCGATCATAAGGTGCACGAACCAGTAACTGTACCAGGAATGGCCGACATGCAAAGTCAACATAACTGAGGAATGGCCGAATCAAGATTTAACTTCCTTTGAACAAGAGCATAACGGCGTATGCTAACTTAATAAAGGCAGCATAGACTCGATATACAAACTGGGACATCTCTGTGACATAGGAGGCATCGATAGAGGCTCCATGGGGATTGGAAGCTTAACCAATCAGTGGAGATAAACTCAGATAAATGAGTACAGCTTGTGGCTAGGGTTTTACCCCTAGCTTGTGCGAATGAGCACCTACTAAGGAGAAGGGTCTCCTTAGTAGCAGTTCAGTAAAGGTGAAATAAAAATGCTAAAACAGAAATGTAAACTACGTAAACATATGCATGAAATAGAAAAAACAAGATGCGAAAAATGGTTTTTATATTAGTATTACCTCCAATGTGAAGGTTGGTGAAGCCCTTTGCAGTGGTCCAAGAGGGTTGCTCCAAGCTCCAACTTGCTCCCTCTCTTTCTCCAATGGTGGAAATGGGCCAAAAGGGGCTCTTAAGGTGAAAGTAGCTCAAGGGTGAGCTAGGGTTTCAAGAGCTAGTTTGGCAGAGTAAGGGCGCTTATGATTGTGGATGTGAAATAAGGGGTCTCCATCACTTATTTATAGTTTTTCAGTGGTGGAGTGCTAGCCCATGGTTTTGGAGACCATATGGTTTAGGGCAGCTGTATAGGGTTTTTTTCTCCTTTTCCTCATTATTTTATATTTTTTTCTTCCCTTTTTAGGGATTTTTGCTATTTTAGAGGAATTTTGGATATTTTTGGAGGAAAAAAGGCTTTCTTGATGGTTTTATGGCCTTTTGGAGGCATTTTAGGCCTTTTGGAGGCTTTTTAGTGGGATTTTTAGGTTTTTCAAGGAAATATGGTAGGAAAATGGGCAAATGAGCCATGTAGTGGGGTAGATGAGGTAGTGAACACTTTTTGGGTGTTAACAGATTGCCCCCTGATGTGCGAGGGCAGGAGCTCATCGTATGGCCGATGGACATCATAAGTCATATATGGTTTTCCTGGTGTGTGGAGAAGAGAAGAAACAAACTGAAGCCCAGAACAACGATCCCGAACCAACTGCAAGAACTAAAAGTACATAACCTCAATAATGGATGAGGAATCATCTAATCATATGGACGAGGTGAGCATTCCCATGCTCGTATCAGGATATAACATAATAATAACAATGGGGTCCTGACATATACATGGCCTCAAATACTGAATGAGGAAGAATCTCAATATATGGACGAGGCGGGCATACCCATGCTCGTATCAAGATACATAAACATAACTATGATGCCCAAAAAGAGGGGCCTGTAGGATACATAAAAAACCACTGTGTATATCATAAGGGTCCAGAAGGGACGCAAAGCTGGGACATACTACTAGGCTGATCATGTCTGAGCTGAAAAACAGATACACTGGAATGACAGCAGTGCTACTGAATGTGGTATCAAAGGAACTGATGAGTTGCTGGATCAGAGTGACAAGGGTCACACTCGCAATGGTACACTGAACTGGAACTGAACTGGGTACTCAAGGAAGCACGAAACTGAATGGCTTCCGAATACAATCACCAACACAGCCCGAACATCCACGGGAACATATAACTGAGCATTCCAAAGTGACTCACCAATGTGCTAGAGTCGGGGGAAATCCGGGGTCTTCGACAAATAATGGAAGGGATATAAATCCTGCGCGATTCTCAACGATGCGATCAAAGTGCTGAAGTCGAGCATGTGAGAAACAACCATTCAGAGAGGCAATGATAACTCCTCCCAAAATGGTCCGTAGGCACTCACCACAGATGGTGATGGGTCCAAGGCACAGGGGCCTCTGGGTCTATCCTCTGGAATAGAGGGGCTGTCGTCGACAGAGGGAGACCTGCAACTATCAAGGCAATGATGTTTCCTTGACAGGAGTGCGAGGTGGAAAACCAAAATGTGATAGTACTGATGGCAGGATGGATAAACTGGGGGGAATAACGGGGCAAGTAGAGTGGGGGACTCAAACTTCCTTTGTTCAGAGTATGATGGTGGGGAGGATCGGGCAGCATATGAAACTGACTGGTGGTAAGGGGGTCATAGCTGTATTGGATCTGGGAGGGTAACTGGGCTGAGGGAGACTCAAGCTGTGGTAAAATGGCAGGAGACTGCAGAATACTCTAAACAAAGGCGACCTAATTGGGGGTGCTGCCGAGAGGATCGATCATAGCACCAAGAGGCACGGGTGGACTTCTTCATGGGTTAGGGAACTAGAAGAAGTGTGTATATAAAATGGTACTGTCATGTGGATTTATACAAGCCCAGGACAGTTCATGCTCATGGTTGCTTTTAATTTTAAGGAGTCTGAAAGCAATAAGAAGACTCGGAAGTAATGAAATGGTACTGTCGTGCGGATTTTACGAGCCCAGGACAGTTCATGCTCGTGGTTGCTTTCAATTTTAAGGAGTCTGAAAGCAATAAGAAGACTCTGAAGTGATGGAACGGTATTGTCGTGCGGATTTTACGAGCCCAGGACAGTTCATGCTCGTGGGTGCTTTCAATTTTAAGGAGTCTGAAAGCAATAAGAAGACTCTGAAGTAATGGAATGGTACTATCATGTGGATTTTACGAGCCCAGGACAGTTCATGCTCGTGGGTGCTTTCAATTTTAAGGAGTCTGAAAGCAATAAGAAGACTTTGCAGTAAGGGATAAAAGTATACCGAACAGAATGAATGGCCAGGCAAGGAGGAAGTGTTCAATCAAGGAACATTTATGATGACCAGGAACAAGGGTGAGGGGAAACACTGGTGGGCCTCCTTGCAGGGTGAATGAATGGTGGCAAAATAATGAAACATTTGTAGTATGATAGGAGTGGAGGGCTCATGTAAAAAGTGTGGAACAATCTGATGGCGGCCGATGTGGCGCGCAAATCGAGGAAGCAATGGGTTGGGACACAATGTTGAAATTGTACCAAGTGAGAGTGAGAAATGATCTCAAGCATCATCACAAGCTCAGAAAAATGAATCCGGCGATATAAAAAGTGTGAAAAAATGGAGAACGGCCGAAGTGGTGTGCAAACCGAGGCAACTAGTGGTGTCTAAAAAATGTGTGAAAAATGACGTAGCAAAAATAATGCAACAAGGTGACCATCGTGACGGTTTCATCATGTTGATTCCAATGGTAGAAACGGTTCGGAAAACAGACTCCGTATGGGTTCAGAATGGCCAAAACAAGAAAAAAGTCAACGAACTATAAATAGTAAGTGGGCCCAACATGACAAGTGTCATTTGTACTATTTTGACTTTGACTAGTGATCAGAGTGGACCAGAGCTGAGGTGTCATTTCTGGATAATCCGACCGGCCGATTTCAGATCCGGGAGAGACAGGTATTCCGTCAAACTCATACCTGCTTTGTCATTGGGTTCGGGGGGTGGGTAGTGGGTCCCAGGGTACTATTTGTATGGTCCACGTGGGGTGGACCGCGGGTTAGGGGTTCGGAGCCGCGGTCACAGACCGCGGGTTCCTAGGGGGAATACGCGGTTGGGGACCGTGACTGTGGGCCTGACAGCCGTGGTTAAGGACCGCGACTGTAGGCCTGACAGCCGCGGTTAAGGACCGCGACTGTAGGCCTGACAACCACGGTCGGAAACCGCGGCAGGGAGCCATAAAGCCACGGTTTTGGACCGAGCTATTAGGGTTTTTTGGGGGGGGTGGGGGAGGAATATTTGTTCGACATGGGGCTGATGAGTCTACTTTGTGTGATTGACAGGATGCCGCAGGTTCTGTGGAGAGAGCAGGAGATACCAGATGAGATCATGGCCGTCGTCCGAGAGGACCACCGGGTGCGATAAATGCTGGGGCTATTTGGACTGCTAAAGTTCACCCAGGTACCCATGATGCGGTCAGTAGCATTACTGCTGAACCAACTGATTAGTTTCTGGGAGCCGGACATACAGGCTTTCAGAGTGTAGGGTGAGAGGGTGGACCTCACCCTGACAGATGTATACTTCCTGACGGGGTTTCCATGTCTAGGTAGGGTGGCAGACACGCAGCCGCGGGTATCCACGGACATAGATATGGAGGACATGCTGGAGCGGTATTTTGGTCCAAAGGCTCGGGTGCATAGGAATGCACTTCTGGTGAGAGACCTGCTGGAACCAGTAGTGCAGGCCATGGCAGCATGCGTGGTGCACGTCTTGGGATCCCAGTCACCGGAGAAGGTGTCTGGGGGCCAGATGCAGCTAGTGGAGTGCGTACTGGGCAGTGTTTATTACGCGTGGGGCTAAATGTTCCTTACCTGCATGCAGCAGCAGCTGACAGCAGCGAAGGAATCTGGCAAGGGGTTTTGCTATGGTTCCTTCTTATGCACGTTTTTTATGGAGAGGGTACCCACACTGCGGCCGCGGGTGCCGATCAGAGCAGGAGGATTGAGGGAGCCGCGGATGGTGCGGTGGGGCAAGATGATGCGTCGCCGTGGGGGCGGCAATGTTGGGAGGTACTTTACACAGGATTTGTACCTGCAGTGGCTCCAGATACCATTGACACTTGATGATTATCCATATAGAGATATGGATTACACAGGAGATCCAGAGGCACCACGGCCGCCGGGACAGGCATGGGGACCAGATGGTACGTATGGTTTGATTGCATTGTCAAGTTTTATATATGATAGTTGATTGATATATTGTTACTGACAAATGGGTGATCTGCAAATGTGGGCCTGAGGCCGCCGCCAGGGCATGTGGCACGGAGGGGGATTGTGGCCGTTGCAGCTCTGCCTGGGTGGGGGGAGGTGCGTCGCCGGGATGCGGAGGGGACACTAGAGTCTGTACGGGCGCTACTAGACCGTTTTCTGGTGGGGGTGACCGACAAGGGGTGGCGGGACATCGATCCAGACGTGGTTCAGGAGTGCATGAGGGCACCCCGGGAGTTCAGATCGATTGCGATCCGGGTGGCGATCTTGGTGGATAGGGCGCGGGCACAGGAGCCCGTAGGGGATGAGGATTTGCCGGAGGAGGAGCAAGGGGAGGGTTCAGAGGCAGCAGATGCCGACAGTGATGCAGGGTATGACTCTCATTAGGGAGTGTAGGGGACTCCCCCCGAGTTTTGTAGCTACGGCATGTATTTTATGAGGCTTTATGGATGTACAGACATTTTTTGTATAGCTGAGTACAGGGGTACTCAGGACATGTATAGCACTGTGACATGTATTTTTTTATTTTTTATATGTATATATATGCACATGGATGCACCTTTTTGTGATGTTGTTTTAGTTGTACGCACGTGGATGCGCTTTATGATGTGTGATATGTTTGTATTGCACGTGGATGCAAGTAGTCTAGGATGTTTGGGCACATGGATGCCCCTTGTGTATTTTATGTGATGCGACATGATGTATGTATGATTAGGCACGTGGATGCCCCTATGGATACAAATGTGTTTTTATGGTTTATGTACATGGATGCAAATGTGGATGCACTGCAGTCTTTTTGGGTTTTTTATATATTTGGATGAGATGCTATGGGATAATGATGCATGATGGAGGTGTTACATGGTGTGATTGATATGCCAATCTAGGATGTTATTTGCCATTTGATCTGTGACACTATTGTGAGCTCTTGGGACATGTGTGAATGTGATGGATTCAAACTGTCGGCTTAGTTGTTTTGTACGCAGGAATTTTCTAAATAGGCAAGGATCACACACCTGGTAGCAGTTGTTGAGCTAGGAGACAAGTAGCTGGGAGTCCAGGAACACATGAAGGTGACATATGCCCATCTGGAGGGCAGCAGTCAGGAGACCGGTCACAGCATCATACTCCTCCTGGTTATTGGTAGCGGCGCCTATACATATTCCGTCAAGGTGAATCAGTTTGTTGGAAGGGGACTATAAGACCCATGCTGCAGAAGCTAGGTTGGGAGACCAGCGTCTTGTGCCATCAGCAAAGCCAGTGTAACAAGGCGGAAGATGGTCCATCTGTGGGCATGCAAAAAGAACGATGAATGTAAGATTATGGTAAAGAAGGTGAAAAACAAAAAAGAGAGCAAACTGTACAATGTGGACCAATGAGGTCGTGGTTTCAGTTATGGGTAAAAATGTTTAAGATACAACCCATTACGGGGGTTGCGTAAAGGGTGGCCTTCAGAGTCGGCTAAAATGTATGCCCCCTTGCCGAGGAAAGTCTGCACAATGTGAGGGCCTTGCCACATGGACTCAAACTTTCCTTTACCGGTTTTGTCGTGGGCTTGGTCATAGCCGAGGATGAGGTCCCCTTCATGGAAAGTTCGAGGGTGAACATGTTTGTCATAACCGGCTTTGGAGCAGTTTTTGGCAGCTTCGATGTTCTGGAGAGTGGCACAACGATCTTCATCGGCTTGTTCGAGGGATAGCAGACGTTGCTCAAGGGGGGAGGTATCAAGGAGAAGCTCAACGACAATATGTAAGGCAGGTATCTGACACTGGATGGGGAGGACAGACTCTACACCGTGAACTAAATGAAATGGGGTAAAACCAGTGGCGGTCTTGGTGGAGGTACGGTAAGCCCATAAGGCAGGGAATAGCATATGGTGCCAATTGGACTTATGCTAGTCAACAGTGCATTGGAGTATAGTTTTTAGGATTTTGTTAACAACTTCTACTTGACCGTTCCCTTGAGGGTAGTAAGCAGAGGAAAATTGGTGTTCAAACTTGAGGAGGGTGGATAACTCGCGCCAAGTGGAATCTTCAAAGTGTGATCCATGGTCTGAGACCAACTGTTTAGGGACCCCGAATCGAGTGATAACATGGTTGAAAAAGAAATGGGCAGTAGTGTCAGCGGTACAGTTGAAGGTGGGCATGTATTCCTCAATCTCTTGCTCACTGCAAGAGGCTCCTAAAGTAATGAGTTCGGGGGTGCTTCCTGGGGCAGCAATATCAATTTGGATGATAGGTGATATTTTGTCCATGTTACCCTCCTCGAAGGCATCAGGAGCAGGAATAGGGTCCTTGAACCAGTCAACCTTGGGGGGAATCAAGTCTTTGGATTCAACTGCAAATTGGGTAGCAATGTTAGAGGAGGATTCATCTGGGAGGAAGTAGGAACGATGGTGCATGTCATCCCAGGGATACTCTAGGGCAGTGAGAGCCTCAAGGATTTCCTCATCAGTACGGAAAGTTTGTGTCGTCAAATTGGTTGACGAGGGAGTAGTGGCGGAAGAGATCATATAAATGGTATTAACCTCTCCGGAAGGGGAAGAGACCGGGGGGTGGATCTCCTCAATGGTGGGTGGTGCCGTCTCAAGATCCAGATTGTTCATCTCATAGATAGCCGCTCTGTAATTGGGGAGATCGGGACAATGATGGGTGTAATGCCCGTAAACACCGCATATGGCATAGGGGTGGTTAGTGCGTAGGGATTTGTCGCGAGGTTTAGGGGTTGGATCAAGTTGGACAACCAGTATACTGGGGTCGTCGTCAATCATTTGGATGTGTGCCTGTACTGCCGGTAACTGAGGACATTGGTGAGTCGCATGGCCCAACTCATCGCACAGTGAGCATTTGGGAGGAGCACGAAACACAGGGGGGTTTTTGACGGTCTTGGGAGGTGGGACAGCAGAGTAAGGTTGGGGGCCTCTGTCCCCAGTTGGTTTGGTAAGAGGAGGGGGGGGGTTCGTGGAGGACGATGGGGTAGCGACACTGGGAGGTGGTTGACTAGTAGTGACAATGGGTTGCACCGGTTGCAGGACGACATCTGGTGTCGGTGGGGGTACGGGAGGCGAAAGATACCAAACGGGTAATCCTAAGGTTAACCCAGGGAGGCTAAGGGTAGCCATGACCAGGGCGCTAACTACTCCTGAGGGAGGGATGAGGAAAGGAATGGTATGGATGGGTGTAACACCAATGTGACTAGGTACCAAAGGGGGTTTAGGCAACAAGGGCGGTTGATTAGTAGGAGTTTGCATGCTATGGGACAGGGTACATAGGTCAGACACGTCAGTGGCGGGTGATGGGGGTGGAATAGATTGGAAGGTCGAGGTCATTGGTGTGTCTGAGTAAAATCCGGGCCCCATAGAGGAAAAAAGTGAGGTGGTGGTACCCGAAACAGGTTGTTCAACCATGGGGAGAACATTTTCGGGTGTTGCGGGGGCATTGGGATCATAGTAGGTGAGTTGGTCGACTTTGACCACGCGTCCCTCATGGGGGAACATCATGGTATGAAAAACGGAAGAAGCAACTGCCTGCATGGCATACATGTAGCTGCGGCCAAGTAAAAGGTTATAATCAAGCTGTGCATTAATAACCTCGATGTCGATGAGGACGGTTTTGCCAGCCAGCTGGACAGGGACGTTAGTTAATAGGCCTTGTGGTTGAGCCGAACGACCGTCGTAGGCTCGCAACACAGTAGTGGACTGCTGGAGAGGGGGGGATCCCAATTTCTGCCAGATGAAGGTGGACATGACACATGTAGAGGCACCTTCATCAATAATGCATCGATGGATGACAAAATTCCGAACGAAAATAGAAACTTGGAACGCTAAAGTGGAAGGCATGCGGGGTTCGGATTGGTCTGAATCAAATGCCATTAAATTCGAATCATTTGGATCGATAGCCCCAATGGCTGAGAGTAAAGTCTTGTGCTGTGAAGGGAAGTTTTTTAATACTTCTAACATAGACATGGCTGCGGGAGATTGGGCTAAGTCATCAACAATGTTGTAGTTTGACGCAGCCCGCGCATTGGGGTTATTGTTGATACGGCGAAGTGGGAAACGAGGTGCTTTGGGAACGCCATCTAGTGGAGGTGGAGGTATACGTAACACTTGATCAGTGGGCTGAGCGTTAGTGGGTTTATCTGTAGGAGGGGCTTCAGAGGTGGAGCCATATTGGTTTCGCCGGGTCTGGAGGTTGACCTCATCGGAGGACATCATCAACAAGTGGTGGGTACCTGATTCAAACATGGGTTGATCAGGAGCAGCGTAAGTGATTTGTTGTTGGGTTGGCATGTTGGCTTGAGGGGGAGCCAACGGTTGAGTGTTCACTACGGCTTGGTTTGGTAAGGGGTTTTGCAGCACCAACGGTGGCTGTTGAGGTTGTGGGGGGTTGGGTGGTGCTTGAGGAGCCACACGCCCTTGGCGATGGGCATCACCAACCCAAAGTTGCCAAGATTGCTCCAAGTGTGGGCAAGTATGTGTGTAGTGACCATAGACCCGGAAAATAGAACAAGGATGGTTTGTTCGCAAATTGGGGTTTTTAGCCTGCTTGGGCGGGCGATCAGGGTTTTGGTTAGCAGGGGCCGCATTATTATTATCGGGGGGATTAAGGGGTTGACCAGCTTGGTCTGTAGGTTGGTTGTTTCCACGATTTCGGCCCCTGCTGCGGTTTTGTTGGCCCTGGTTGCATTGGTTGTTCTGGTTTTGCTGCGGGTTTTGTTGGGCGTAAACTTGCCCTTGGGCAGCAGGTGGATTCTAAGGTTGTGCAGGTGCTGGAACAGGTTGCAATGGATTATATGTAGGTGGAGGCTGCGTAGGTGCAGCAACTTGAGGGGGTTGCTGATAGGGCTGCAGAGTGGGTTGTGGGTTTGCTGCAGGGGCTGCCTGTGGCGGGTAATAAGCGGGTTGGGCTTGTGAAGGCGCAGAAGCTGGTGCAGCCTGCTAGTGGTAGTAGGGCTGAGGTGCGACCGGGGGGGCATAAGTGGGAGTCGCATGACCGAAACATTGAGGTGGACATGAGGGTCCATTGGAATGGTGGTGATGTGTCATGGGAGCATACAAGTTGGTCGCTCCAGACTGTGAGGTAGCCCCTAAAAGGTCAGGGCCAGAGGTAGGATGTGCTATGGAAAATGGTTGAGGATGCGAAGAGACACGACCAATGATGCCATCGACAGCGTGGGATGCCCCCGGCGCATCGTGCTGGGAGAAATCACCACGAGGGGCGTCAGGTATGATGGTATAGAGATAACCCGACTGGGTGTAAATGAGGTCGAATTGTTGGGCCTTAAGGATGGCCTCTTCTTCAGACTGGGGTCTTTCAGATGCCACATCCTTAGCAATGACAGGAAGAAGGGATTTGGGGAACCAATCTAGGAAGATACATCCGTCTAATTTGATCTTGCATAAGCTACGGCGTCGACGCCACTCATGAATGTGGTCCGTGATGTGGGTAGCCGTGTTTTGTCTGCAGGATAGGAGGATCTCAACGCCCGCATCATAGCGGACAGGTAACTGGAAGAATTCCAGGAAGGTTGAGGCAAGGGAAGCAAAGGTGGCATGGGTTCCATGGGGTTGCTCGATATACCACTTGGCTGTAGAGCCAGTGAAGGTGTGTTGTAGGAGACGGAGGCGGATAGAGTCGTCCACTATGGAGTTGGAGGAACACCATAGATGGAAGGACATAATGTGGTTTTGTGGGTCCTCACTTGCCTTGCCCTCGAACTTGGGGATGTCAGAGGGGAGCTTGGTGGGCATGTGAGGCCACGCAGGGTCGTGTCGGATAGGGTCGTTGGTCAATCTGGCTAGGTCAGGCAGGTTGAGGCTAGCCATGAATGGAAAACTGGAAGAAGGATGTGACACAGTAGTGGGTGGGACCAAGTTGGGGCCAATGCCCCCAAGTGGAGGGGTAGTGTTAGGGAGGTTGCCCCCAAGTGGGGGAACTAAGGTGGTATAGGATGGTCCTGCACCACCATGGGTAGTGTGAGCCACTGATGGAGTGGGAATAGGTATTCCCGCTGCGGGAATAGGTGCCGTGAGGGGAACGGTAGATGGGAGCCCCATGGAGGGCATACCCAAGGCAGGTGTGGTAACTGGTGTAGTGGTGGATGTGCCACCAATGGTCTCTACCAAGACGGGAGTGGAAGTCACGCCAGCCATGGGGCTAGTAGGGGCAGTGTAAATGGGGTTCTTAGACTCTGGCTCAGAATCAGAGGTAAAATAAGGGGCGTCACTATCTGGTGACGGAGTCCGATGCTGCTGATGAGTGGAGTCAAGTGACAAGGCTTGAGATCTATGATAAGTGGTATCAAGTGAAGATGATCTGTGTCGATGACGGGTGGTGTCAAGTGAACCGTGCTGTGGGGGTTTGCCCCTGAGGCGCCGAGAATGTCTCGGAGACTCAATGGTGACAGATGGTGTCAAATCTCTGTGGGTTGAGGTGGGTAAAAAATAGCTTCAAAAATCCTAATGCAACCGAGTGTGCAGAAGGAGAGCTTGAAAAAATAGGGCACTCAGGCCAACAACCAACTCAAAACACCCACTGTAATAGTTGTGCTACAATAGGTGGAGTGTCAACAGAAATGGTCAGAATACCAACAAGCAGCAGGTTTCCTAAAAATAAAAAAAATGGTGGACTCACTAGACCAAAAGGAGGTAAGGGAGCATGCAAACACCTAACTAAAAGGTATTCTGACTCAACTAGACATATCCTCTGCAAGGTGATGAAATCCAAGTTAGACAATATGAATAGGAAAGCCAAGTGGCTAAGATATCCCCCTACCAAGAGGGACACTGGGTAGTCAATCCTAGAAGAATGGCAACTAAGATACCCCGTTCATGACACGTCTAGAAAGGTGAATCTATCGTTTGGTCCTTTTACCGCAATACCCCTATACAGGGATATCCCGAGAACTGCGAAAGGTATCCCTTCAGTTACTGAATGGAGTGCGGTATTCCACTCAGGCCTCCGGAACCCATCTCGTGACTTCAACCCTCCTAAGGGAGAGGCCCTCTGGTAAACTGGTTGTGACCGTGCCAAAAAGTACTAGGGGATTTTGGTTCCCTAATTGGACAACAGCTATGTCTCAAGTGTAAGTAACCGAGGGGTGTTATTGGAATCCTATCCCCCCGATCCTACCTAAATTCAAAGATTCTTTGTGTTCCCCAAGTGGGGTTAGAATATTGGTTGAGTTAAGTAGTTTTTTAAGGCTCACTTGAATTAGGTGACAGAGTGTGTGCTCGTGAGGTGATGAACCCATAATAGAAGTGCCACATAAGGGGGCAACTTTCTAACTAACAATAATAATGAATTCACAACTATAACATGCAAAATTTTCTGAACGAAAATGCTGAAACTTTAAACAGATTCTATAAAAGGGAACAGAAATGATGTTGCAGAAAAGGCTATAGGGAAGAAGGGCTGCAGGTGGAATAGATGGCTATGCGGATGTAGAAAATATTGTAGCAAAGGGGCTGGGTTCAAAAATAGGACCGCGGGTCTGTGGTGAAATCGGGCGGTCGGATTGCGGGTTTGAGGGAGACAGGCGTGGACAGGTCACGGATTTCTGGCTGACAGAAACAGTCGGACTACAGGAAAATGGCAGGCATACGTGGTCGGGTCGCAGCTAAGGGGCTGAAAGTCGTGCTCGAGACGTGGGAAAATGGCCGATAGGCACAGTCAGATCGCAGCAAACAGGCTGATTAGCCGTGGTCGGATCGTAGGTAACAGACTTGAATCCGTAGGCAGGGCACTGGAAACAGTTTGAGAGCCACGGTCGGATCGTAGGTAAAGGCCTAAAAGACACGGTCAGGACGCGACTGCAGAGGGAAAAGATGCGGTTTACGGCGGCCGAAAGGGACAGCCAAAAGAAAACACGGGAAGTTATTGCAGAAAACTAAACAACCAGTGGAGT
>LPNX010038832.1:508615-530944 GCA_001517045.1 Pseudotsuga menziesii | reverse complement strand
GCCACGTGTCCAGTTTGGCAACTCACAGTGGACCGTCAAGTCACGGTCTGACAGGCAGTTAATGAGGAAATGACCGGTATCCCTTACCGTAGATTTGGCAGCAGGCCTCATTAAGTTTCTAGATTTGACAAAATCTTCAACGAGACTGGCGCCGGTACACACACTTCGAGGGAAATTTGATCGGATTTTTGCATTTATTAAGGATCGGGTAACCGGTGTGGTCTTGTTCATGCAATTAATATGACCAACGAGCTCAGTCTAGATGACCGTTGCGTCTAGGACTATCATCCATGACATAAAAGCAGACATTACTCATTGGAAGGACTACATTTTCACAGAGCCAAACATTGTAGTGTGCAAACTCAGTCTTCCTCGTATAGAGCCCATCCCATTATAAGCTAAAAGATTTTTCCAGATATTGCAGCCATTGCATACCCGCCGCCTCACACCGACTGGTTCCTGGCAGAGGACGAACCACTAGACGTGCTGCTGAAAAGATTCAAGCATACTGGCTTGGCAGCTCCCATGACAACACCGGTTAGGAACGTTCAACCGGGTTCTTCACAGACCAGACCCCCACCACAGACAAGGAGCCAGTCTCAGCTCCCGGAGGAGTTCAGTTTGGGGCAGGACGAAGACATAGTGAATGGAGCAGACTACCTCTTCCCTCGAGTCGAAGGTGCTCCAAAGGTCAAACTCTCCAAGACTGGTAAGCTTGCTGTCCCTATCCCACCAATAAACCCTCGAGTTAAGGAAAATGGCGACCTTGTGGGATATGTTGCTGCTGTTAAATTCGTAGATTACAACCTATCAGATGGTAAGACATACCCTCACTTCAAATCAGACCAGTATCTTAGACATGAGAAGAACCCGAGGACAGCAAAAGAGGAATTGGTTCCCATGCCACATGTCCAGATTCTTGAGCCCACCGGTCTGCTCAATCTGTTGAGGTTACCCCATTTTGGACGTAGTGCAGAGGTCAATGCTATGGTACGTGTCCTACTCTCGTGTCTACATGGGGGTTATCTCTGGCTAGGCCGTAAGGTCGACCTTAACATCGACTTGATCCACCGCATCACCGGGCTGTCTAAAACTGGTAAAATCCCCGACTTACAGATATCAGGGAAGACCAAGGATTCGAAGTTACCACCGGCCTTAGTAAAGAAATACAAGTTACAGAGAGGAGGCAGGGCTTATGATATCACCAGTATCGAGAATGAGACACTCATATTTACAGCCAGCCTGCTGGCGGGAAGGTTGCTAACCAAGGTCTGACCGAAGGAAGTTACAGGATCTGTGATTAGCCTAGCTATACAAGTTACAGAGGGAGAACAGTTTAACTGGTCCTTGTTTCTATTAAATATGCTTCAGGAAGATTGTTTGGCAGCCCAAGATCAGGCAAACCACGCTTTCCACTTTTCTTGGTTAATTATTCTATGTGCATTCATGGGCTGGAAGGAGCCCCCCAATACACAATTTCCGCAGATTCTAGGAGGAGAGCCCAGGGGTTTTCGCTATGCTAGCTTATGGGACACCAACAGCCCAGCAAGGAAACACGTCAATTCGATGGTATTCCACGAATACTATGCAATGCTGAAGACAACTATCAAGGAATTACCACGGCTCAGCACAGAGACCGTCGACCTGTATGATAGCCGACTAAATTTTATGGCAGACAGCCATAGAATCTATCTATGGCCGAAAAGGACAATAAGGGATGATTGGGCTCCTGGCTGGTTCAGGATGATAGCACAGGATGTTGATAATGTCATCAGACGCTTTGATAACCAATGGCAGCGAGAGTATGAAGACACCACACCACTGCTAACAGGCTCTGCGGAGACAGACCCAAGTGAAAAAGGCAAAGACAAAATGGACACCCAAGCAGCAGGAACAGCGGAAGCACCGCTACCAGGAGTAAAAAGGAAAAAACCAGCAGGAGGGCCAACAGAGGTGGCCACTACAAAGAAGAAGACAAAACACAAGGCCACAAAGCCACCTTCCCAGGCCACATTAACAGATGAGGATTTCTAACTCATTGCAACAAGGACATCAGACGAACTAAAGGACACATTGGATGCGATGAGGGAACAGCAGGAGAAAATACAGAGCGCAGTCGAAAAGCAACAGCAAGACTTAAAAGTACTTACAGAGAAGACTTCCGCGGTGCACATCCCATCGGCTAATGCAACTTCCAAAGAAGCATCGACACCGTCGATATCCCGGGAGGACAGTCTAGCAAAAGATCGACTCAATACTGTGTTGATTCCACCAGGGAGCATCCGATTCCCTGAAACGATGAAGGATCCACCAGCGCAGTTTGACCAACCTATTGAGGTCAACCTGGTGGAATTCCATACTGAGCAGTTGCAAATGATTGAACAACAGATAAGCATAGAACTCCGGACCCGAGAGCTCGCGACTTATAAGCAGAATACGCAGCTAAAGCAAAAGAATGCAGCACTGGCTACCAGCTATCAGAAGAAGGTTGGTGAGCTAGAAGCATATCAGGAAAGGGATCAGGCACTCTCTCAGCTACTGCAGAACATTGCTTTAGAACTACCCAGATGTAACATTGAGTTCGCGGAAGATACTTCCCAAAAGCTAAGGAAAGTAGCCGACAGAGCAAAGGCTCTGGAGGATACCGTTGTTAGAATGGACGAGGAAGTGGCTAAGATGAAGGCAGATCACGATGCGCATATCACCGAGCTTGAGGCTCGTGCACAGGATACCTCCCAGGCAGAACAGAGAGCAAGAATCGAGGCTTTTAGACTCACCGCTGCGCAGATGCAGTCCCGCATCAACGAAGCAACATCAGTACTGACTGATGCAATGAGCTCATGGTCCAAGCTAGATGAGCCACCTCAGCGAGTGGATATCCAGCGGAACATCCAGGTGATAGAGAACACCACGATGGCAATGAAAGAAGAGATTAAGAGCTTAGCAGCCCTTCAGAGGATGAAAAAGACAAAGGAGATGAACCAATTACAGCAGGAATCCCAGCAGTTGAGAACAAAGGAGCTGCACATCACCGACCTGCTTCAACCCTTCCAGGAGCAAATCACCGAATTAGTCGACGCAGTGGAGCAAAAGGTGAAGGAGTTCACTACCGTCCGTGAGCAAGCTGATCAAACAGAGGACTCCCATATCAATCAAACCTTGCTTGATTCGGCACAAGAGCGTGCCGAGGTAATGAAGAACGAAGTTGCAGAACTTCGGGGTAAGTTGCAGAAAACTTCGCAAGAGGCAAAGGAGAAGCTACAACAGGAGACACCTGCTGGTAGTGGCTCAGGGTGAGCCACAAGTAAGTGTTAGGGGACTGTTGGAGCAGGACCCCGCAGCTACAGAGGAAGCTGCTAGTTTTGGCGGAAAGAGAGAAGTTTTGGTGGAAAGAGAGAAGTTTTGGTGGAAAAAGGACAGGGCAGAGCTACGACACCGTAGCGCGTTTCCAGCTGGAGAGCAGAGCCGGAAACCATGACTTTTGGGATAGAAAAGTCAAGAAGGCAACGGTACCTGAGCGATCGAGAGAAGAAAGCTCAACCACTGCATTAAAGGCAGTGGCGAAAGACAGGAGGGCTCAGCGACCCTCATAAAGAAGAAGGAGAAACGAGGCTCAAGAATTGAAGGCGAAGGATAGAAAGAGAAGCGGTGCATAGTACTCATGGTCAGTACCGGGAAGCATGGAAGACTGCAGAGAGCTGCAGTGTGAAGGGAAGCGGCTACCTCAAGGACAGAGAGGACCAACTGTCACTATTCAGGGTATGGGTTTACTGTTGGGACAGGCCCACAGTGTTGTAATGGCACGACCTTCGGGCTGCCTATAAAATCTTGCATTTTTGTATTGTAAAGGGTTAGCTAATCAGTCAGTTAGATAGTTGGTCAGTTGATAGTTTTGTAGATTCAGGAATCAGTCAGACAGACTGCGTTGTAACGATCCAGACACCTAGTTGTCTGTGAGTCATTTGAGTCTGTATGTAACCATTCATAGAGAGAACAGAAAGGGAAGGATATATTGGAAGAAGGGAAACATAGAGATAGACCAGAGGTCTAGAAGAGACCTCGCTCTGCATATGTAGTGCAACAGACTGTGCTAACTTCCCTCAAGATATATAATAGAAGCACAGTTTGGTGGACGTAACTCCCATCCCGGGGGTGAACCACGTTAAATCTGCGTGTTATGTGTTGAATGAATGTGATAGTATTTGCTTACTGTTACTGGCTATTATGCATGTAATGTTAGTTGCCGTAGATGAATGTATGTATTGTTCCGCTCATGATAATGTAAGAGGATAAAGATAAGTTGAAGCATTTTAGTAGGCTGTTTAAAGACTCCTTTACGCCTGTCTCTAATGACCAGTTACTCACAATATACTTCTGAGAAGTAGAGTTTCGCACATCGGCACAGTCAACGTTAAGAGCGCAAAGTCGTAGTGGTAAGATATCGCAGAGAGGTGGTATCGCATTGGCAGAGGAGCTGCGGTGCGCGATACTGCGAGCTGAGGGCTTAGCGTTGAGGAGAGGAAGGGCGGTCCGTGGTGCGCAGAGATGCGGTAGGGTTGGGAATATTGCGAGTAAGTGGAAGTAGTGCGACACAAGAGGAAATCGTGCGACTTGATCAGGGTTAAGCATCACACAGGTAAAAAGTCGTGCGAGCAGAAGGGGACGCGCGATGCGCGGAGCTAGTTGATCTAGCGGCGTGCAGGAGTAAGAGAAAGAAGAAGTAGGATGAACAGAAACTGGTTCAAGACACTTGAGTCTTGGCCAACCCATTAGATTCACTTCGGGTGAGACTTCATATCGCTTGGCGGTCTGTCGCCGAAAGGGCCAGTGAGTTTTGGGTGTTGTTGATTAATTATAGTAAACCCGGGTCTGCCCATGCAATCAACACCTCCTCCATCCGCGAAGAGGAAGGACTAGGCTCTGCAACACACTCGAGATTGGCTTGATAAGCTATCATAGTTGTAGGCAATGGCATGTCTGTCATGATGGGCTCACTCGGAGTACTCGGTGTAGGAAGAATCCAAGGTTCTTCCATATGACTCGTGCGAAAAGACACCGATCTCATAGATGTTGAAGCCTCATCGAAACTAGAACCTATCATAAGAATCGATGCAGGACAACTAAATCTTCCCATGAGGGATGGATACATGCCTACACCCACACTCCCAGTTTCCGGTTGAGAGTTCTCAATGATCAGGATCAAAGCTTTCGAAGATGCGTTAACAGACGGATTCTTAAATGTCGTTTGATCAATCATAACTATCTTCCCGTTATGTGAAAAGCATACAACGCAAAATAGGGAAGAAGCAACGGCTTGCATATTGTACATCCAATTCCTACCTAGCAAGAGATTGTAGTCAAGGGGCACATCAACCACCTCAACCTCTATCGCAATGGTCTTCCCTCCCAAATGGACTTTAAGGGAAGGAAGGATGCCATGTGGCCTAAACGATCTCCCATCGAACGCTGCTAACATGGTCACTGATTTAGAAAGCTCAGGGGAACCTAAACCCTTCAAACATGATAAAGACATCACAGAAGCAACAGCGCCTTTGTCAATCATAGTGCCCTTGACGGTCATATTAAGACATTCTACGTGAATCAAAAGAGACACATAGTAAGGCAAGCGAGGTTGAAGTCCTATGGTTTCAAATTTAATCACGGAGGAAGAATCATCATCGTTCACACCAAGGGCAGAAAGCAATGCCTTCCTTTGCGAAGGACAACTCTGAAGCACTTCCAATGCAGACATCGCACAAGGAGTGTGGCCCAAATCCTCGACAACTGAATAGTTCTGGGCTGCTTGGGCATTAGGATTGTGCCCCGAACGCTTAAGGACTCCCTTAGGAATGCAAGGTGTAGCTTCAGGTTTATCCATAGGTTTCTCAATACGTAAAGGAGAACCTGGTGGATCAGGCTCTTTTCCTGGGTTGGGTTGTGATGAACCATAATATTTCACATGGGTCACAACTTTCACAACACGGACCATGTTAATGCAACCATGACCACTACCCTCCGACGGATCTTGATCAGCACCAGACTAGTCATGGGACTTCGAGTTCATATTTTTATTGTGCAGTAAAGGGTTAGTTAGCACAGCTGGGCCCTATGCCAAGAACCTCGAAGCTTCATCAATACAAGGGCACAAGTAAGTGAGGTGATCATCCTTACACAACTTGCAAGGGAACTTAACCTTACGTTTAGCTTTCTTGTCCCCCCTATCATTATGGTCGTTCTTGTCATTACTATTAGCATTCTCATTCTTATTCCCAACCTTACGATTATTCTTACCATTTTTTCTATTCCATCCGGGCTCCTGGTTACCCTTCTGGTCCAACGATTGCACAAAAAGTACACTCGCCATTTGGGCGGGTTGAGACGAAGCCGTAGCTTGTCCCAAAACAGATTGGTTGATTGACAATTGACTAACTTGTTTTGCAACCGAATCCACAGATTTCACACTTGTACAACCCACAATGCCATCGGCATGTGGTCCAGGTTTGACTTTGGGGTCGAAACTAGAACACGGAGCATTGGGAATAATCTCATATAACAAACTGGACTGAGCATAAATCAAGTCCAGTTCCTGCACCCTAAAAATCACTTGTTCCTCATTCTGCACTCTGGATGTAGAAACATCCTTCGCTATATATGGAAATAACTACTTAAGGAACCATTCGAGGAGGAATTCCGACGGTATAAAGGCTTTAATTAACCTCTTCCGTCTACGCCACTCTTGAATATGATCCGATATATGTGTGGCTTTATCCTACCGCAATATCGACAAGAGTTCAGTGCCAACGTCATAACGCACTGGTAGCTGGAAGTGATAAAGAAAATTCATCGCAAGGTCGTCGAACAAAGCAAATGTTGCCCTAGGTAGCTCTATATACCATTTCACGGCAGGCCCTGTAAGGGTGCATTTAAATATCCTTAAATGGATGAAGTCCTAGTGTAAGGAATTCAAAGAGCACCATAGGTGAAACGTAGTAACGTGTTCGGTCAGATCCTCTCCCAGTTTGCCCTCGAACTTAGGTAATACTGAGGGAAGCTTAGTAGGGACAGTCGGCCAATCCAAGTCATGAGCTACAAGATAATTCGTCAATCTTGATGAGTCAGGAATATTCAGCGTCGCGAGGAAAAGGAGCCTAGGATGATGAGATCGATGGACCGCTCCCTGATTCATAGAGGTATGATTACCACCATGGCCTTGGACATAGTTCCCTCCTCCTGTTTGAACCATATAGGGTGGCATGGAAGCACCATAGTGTGGTGGACCTTGACTATTAGGAGCTACAAATCCGTAGTTCAGAGAATAAGCAGGTTGTTGATACCCGCCCCCATAAGGTGAAGAACCCTATCCATATTGTGTCCCATAATAGGGTCCATAATTCATCGCATGAGATGTCCCATGAGACACTCCGTAAGTAGGAACATACGCTCCGGAAGTAGGAATATACACTCTAGAAGTAGGTGTTAGCACTTAGAATGTACCCAGGTTGTAAAAGGTACACCCTGAGGTAACAGCAAAACCACTTTAGGAGGAAATTGGTATTTTATTCCAGAGAGGGATCTCTCAATACAAATCTTACAAGACTAGATGGTAAACAATATTTAAAGATTTATTTGTTCGGTTGAAACAATCACATATCCATTGGGCACGGATTCATATACATATAAAAGATCACAAAGATGTATACACAAGACTTATCAAAGGAAAGATAATCACATAATTGCAGTCATTCCATTTATCAGGGTGAAATAGAAAGGACGAGGGAACAACCCATCAATACAGAGCGTCTAATACGAATTCCATATCAACTTTAGTAGAAAGAATCATATAATACCTGAAATGATGAATAGAGCACAAGCATATGAATTCTAATCATCAAACACTATGTTCCAGATATGAAGAAAAAACAGAATGGAGTGTTACACAGGGGAAAATACAATCACACAAAGAAAGAAAGCACGGACTGCAACATCAATGACACATGAATCTCTGAAAAAGCTCTCATACATTCATTTTTGGTATTAAAATAAAACAGATATGTTCTCCACAAATCACTTCATTCGATGGGTTCCAACCCCCATCTCATAAAAAGATACAAATTTATAGATAAAACAATAAGTCTGCCTTCAGCAGATCAATGACTGAATGATCGGCGTAAATTAGAGTTTGTAACTGAATTCCTACACCACTAGTAGGTTGTTACAACTCCATTCCTAACATATCACTAAGTACAGATCAACCGGATAACAAACTTTCGGCCAACAGCTCCACGTCTTTGCCCCAACAGCTCCACGTCTTTGCCCCAACAGCTCCACGTCTTTTCCCCAACATCTCCATGTATTTGCCCCATCAGCTCTTCAGCACCTGACACCTACTCCTAGGGGGGAAGAATATACTTTGTTTTCCCAAACCGCTCTACAGATTTCCACTACTCCGAACTTGGGGTGTCACACTCCATCATCTCCCGAATAGCTACCTCGAGCTCCATATATGCTTCATAAGATTTCTTCGGTAATCTGGCTCTGATAACGGTGAACTTCTGCAGGATTTCGAAATCTTCTGTTAACATGTCTACAATGGTTTTCCCTGTCAGGTTCTTCTCCAAGCTATTAAATTTCGAGTGGTCCATGCGAGCCCGGACAAGCAGGTGATGATAATGTTCAGGCGGGAGCATCCTACCTTCTTCGTTCCAGAAGGACGGCAGTCCATCTTCGAACAACTCTTTAAACTCTTGTTTGAACCTAGTGACTTGCATAAGCAGTTCTTCTGACTTCTCTTGTACAATATTCATTAAATGGTGTTTGTGGATGATCTTCTTCGCCGACAGAACTATTGAGATTCTGTCCTTTATGCCCATGTCGTGCATCTTTTGGTGTGTCAGTGAATTCAGAAAATTTAATGTATTCTGAGCTATAGTGAAAGGTCTTCTTGCCATGTGTTCATTCACCAGTTTCAGTCTTTGTTGGGTCGACTCTGTCAGTACACACAAATCATCAATAAAACTCAAGTAATGGTGGAACTTGGTTATCTCTATATTCAGGGTATCCCAAATAATATGTTTCGCCCCCTAAAGAGGGCCTTTCCCAATGCATTTTTCTTTTAGCTCTTCGAGCTTTTTCTGTAATTGAATCTTGTCCTGCAAGATCTATTTTCTGCTTTCACTTATCTTGGTTAATTCGGCCCTTACTTTTTCATTCTCGGCTTTCAACTCCTTAATAGCTTCCTCCTTCAAAATCACTTGGGACATAGACACCAACAGGTCATCTGCAGAAAAATCAGCTAATGGCTTATGGATGTTTACAATAGATAAGTCATCACCGGTAGGGGTTTGGCTCATTAGCTTTTCCATAATCTCCTTTTCCTCAGTCTGATCTTTCTTCCTCATGGAGATTTGGGATAGTAGCTCCTCCCTCTCGGTCTCCCACCTATCCTTTTCCTCTTGCAGCTCTCTAGCCTTTCCTTTGTATTCCATCATCTCCTGATGGATTTTATCTTTCTCCTCCTGGAGAGCTAGCAATTCAGCTGATTGGACATGTTCTGAGCCTGGTATCTTCAACTTCTTCCTCAAAACCTGGAGCGCATTATCTTTCTCTTCCAGCAACTTCTTGACATCCTGGGTATTGTCTGAGCTAGCAATGTCCGCATGCAGTTTTCTGATCTGAATAACATTTGCCTTATTTTCCACTTTCTCATGCTTTAACTAGACTTCCAATTTGTCTACCAACACCTGTAATTTGTTTATCTTCACCATGGCGTACAGTAAATCTGAGTAGAGGATGTCACTGGTTTGTTTATGCAGCTGAATCTTGTCTGGGGTGCTGATTTTGTCCAGCCTGACTTCTATCTCAGACATCCTCTTGTCATTCACTATGGCCATCTTAAAAGTATTTTTCTCAGCATCTCTAGCCGAAACTAGAGATGTTTTTGAACTGTACAAGTTTCTTACCCTCGGTAGCAGACTTCTCGTTTCCTCTAGGGACTGCTTCCTCTTTTCCATGTAGCTCGCCTTGAGCTCTTCTCTTGACTTAAATAAGGGGTTGGGTTCTGGATTGTCTACACCACATTCTAAACCTTTAAAGGAGAATTGTTTGACTTGTACGTTATTCACGGGGACTAAGGCAGCTTTTTTGAAAACATTAGACACTTCTTCATCTACAGTCTCACCTCCTCCGAGCAGCCTTGCCTTTTTATGGGACGCCTCTTCGTCCACTTCCATATTCTCAGCATCGGACAAACTCCTCTTAACCACAACACTAACACCCTCTGTGATTTGGATTGCTATACCAGGTTGAGGATGTGTCTCTTCATCGAAGTTTGACTCGTCAGCAAACTGCAGTAAATTAGCCATTTCAGCTAACCCCTCAACAGCTTGATGTTCAAATGGCTTATTCCTGTTAGCTTGTTTTCTCAATGAGATTACTTGGTGGGGGTCATAATTCACATTTGTTTCTTTCATAAAATCCATATCTTCCAGCAATTTTTCTACAAAAACCAAGGCACCCTTGCTTTTAAAAATGAAGGTGCCAACCTTAAACAGAAACTTGATGTTCGAAGACTTCTTGAAAGCACAAAAATGTTCCTCCTCAGAAAGCAATCTCTGTCTCATGAATTCCAAAGCGAAGATTCTTGGGGTCAAGAAAGAAGGTAGCCTATAAGGCTGCCCAATGAAGCCATATATTCTCAACACGGTATAATCCCTGTACAAAAACCAGTCTCCAACCCGATCCTCTGGTGAAGACTGCATTAAGCTCCTCATTTCATCCAGGACACGGGGTAATTCTTCATTAAACAGCATTTTGTACATCTCGAACATGATCGAATTGGCAAATTCGAACATGCTGATTTGTTTTGGTAGATCATAAGAGCACAGAGTACTCGAAAAATTCAACTCAGAGATATTGGAACATACTAGCATATTAAGCAAATAAGTCTGGAACCTGAAAAACCGGACCTTGGGGAACTCGCTTAGCTGAAGATGAATTGCTTCAGCCAGGTATTCATCTAAATTAAAAAATGGGGTTGACTGAGACTCAGAAACAGGGGAGCTCATTCTCAACAAAAATCCGAGAACGACCTCACCCACACGATAATCCTCATCTAGGCCTAGTACTTGACATACCAAGGAAATGACCAATTGAACTTCACTCTTGAAAATATGCACAGGGTAGGGCATGAATACACCATATAAAGACTGACCATCCCTTAAAACACTTGACAGGAATTTACAGTGGGTTTCGGCTTCGCACTTCTTGTACAATTCGACTAGGATTGACTCATTTATCACTTCACGACTATTTGGGTAATTTTCTGGCAAACTAAGGATTTCTCGAATGACCGCAGCATCGACTCTACACAATACTTTGGACGCAGACTGACTAACAATAATTCTTCGAGACGGAGAATAATTCACAGCACACCACTCTACGAACTCTGGGAAATGGAGGGTTTGCTCAATGGCGAAATAGTACAAGAAATACTTGCACACGTTCAACACATCATTCCCCCGCGAATGGTAATGCCATAATCTCTCTTTGCTAACAGACACGCTTTCCATAGAGAGGAAGGGGTCGCATACATTCCTATCCCTGTCTACTAAGAATTCTTCTCTATCATCTATGACTTGATCCGACATTTGAGCTTCTTTTTCCTGGTCCATTACTGAATTTCCCACTGGTAACTTTGAGAAGGGGAATTACAGAGTTACTGGGTTTCAGTTTTACCTGGTTTACTTTGGAGGCGCGTGCCCAGAGTGTGTCTGCACCTGACGAATAGAAGCTGGGCACTGACAAATGGAAGCCGACAGATAGACCAGTCCTTTTCGCCCATTCCCAATGAATAAAATAACAATGATGTGGGTCAACCTTACCTTTATAGGCCGCTTTCATCTGTGGAGCCTACCACAATTCGCCACGTGGATGATCATTTACTTTCCGCAAACACCATCTACTATCAGCTGCGCGTATTTCTCCTCCGGATTCATTACCAACCGTTGATCTATTCTTTGCAATTTTCTTTCCCTCGGATCGCATGCCACGTATATTTCTCCGCCGGGCATCTTGACGATAAACACCGTGCAAGTCTCCCTCCTGGAATCGCTTATGATCGTAGATGTGACATACTTCCCCCTTCACCGTCGGATAGAACGCCACGTCACACATTCCGCGGAGCCCTTTGACATTAACCATCGTGCAACTCTGAGTCCCGAAATCATCCATATCCGTCGATCTGTCATACCTTTACTGGTGGGCTTTTGGATCATGTGGCATTTACCAAATTCCGCTGGGCTCCTTCGCTTTAACCTTCGATCAAATTTGATCAGCGGAATTATTCCCAGCCGTCGATGCGATATGCATTTAACCACGCACCGTCGGATCATCCGCCATGTACCCGATTCCACCGGGCAATCCGGGGTTATCTGCCGGGCACGTTCATCTTCTGAAATCCATAACAATCGTTGATCTATTATGCTTTGATCTCCAACCATTGGATCAAGCATCATATAACGAGTTCTGCTGGGTGGTTCGGGATTATCCCGCATGCAGGTTCATCCCCCGGAAACCATAATTGCAGTCGATCCACTTCGTCTCTGATCCTCGGCCGTCAGATTAATCACCACACACACATTTCGCTGGACGCTTTTGGCTTATCCGCCATGCAAGTTCCAGTTACGGAATCAATCCCATGCATTGATGTGACCCGATTTCGCCCCTCCACTGTTGGATCGAGAGGAGTATACGTGATTCCGCCAGCCTCCATTTCCTTAACTAACTTGTGCCTTCACAAGGTGGATTAGATTTGAGCCGTGGATCTGCTTAGGACAACTTTATAACCTTTGATCTGTGTCTTTGGTTAAAATCCCAAACATGTCCTATCCTCCTCGCATGTTTCTAAGAGCGGAGGAAATACCAACCGTTGATTTGCTCTCCTTTTTCATCGCGGCCTAGGATCTTTACTAACTTGGCCGACCTTTTGGTTTTCATTCCACCTTTACCTTATATCCTTAAACCAAATTATTTAAACAACATAATATTACCTCCACCACGGTCTTATTTCTGCTTTGCTAAATACATGTGTTAATAGCTGGCTCCATCTGGGGATGGTATCCTCCCTGCGAGGTATCAAAGAACTCGTAGACCAGGTGCCTGCTTTTGACTTTGCATAATAACTCCTAAAAACCCATCTTTTGTTTTTGTAAATATATCATTTTTATATATTTTGTATAAAATGGATGATAGGCCTCCTGAACCTTGGGGCTTACACTGCAAGCTCCAAATACCTTCGGCTTACCATTTCTTATTGGCTTGTAAAAGAAAAATATGTACAGTCTATAATACAAGTTTTACCTTCCTTTCCTAGGATAGGTAATGCTTCAGATACCTCCCATTGACAGGGTTGCTCTCAAGAGGAACCCCATTTGTATATTCCAACAAAAATGCATTCTGCCCTCTGTACCCAGCAACAACATAAGGTCCAACCCACATAGGATCAAATTTTCCATGATTTTCTTCATTAGGAGCATCCCACTTCAGAACCAGGTCATCGATCTGAAACTGTTCCTCTTTGACTCTTCTGTCAAAAGTACTTTTCATTTTCTCTTGATGTGACTACACTTTATCATAGGCCTTATATCTTCGTTCTTCTAGCTCAATGATTTGATTTATCCTCCGCTATATGTGGTTTGGTTCTTCTTGCTGATCTTGGAAATATCTCATAACTGGGACCCCTAATGATGCCGAAAAAATCACTTCAGCCCCATATACTAGTTGGAAAGGAGACATGCCAATTTCCATTTTAGTGCTAATCCTGTTGGCCCATAGAGCATATTTGAGTTTGGTGTGCCAGGATCTCTTGTTGTCCTCCAACAACTTTTTGATGATCCTCGCTAGACTTTTGTTTGAGGATTCGGCCAGCCCATTCCCTTGAGGGTAATAGGCTGTCGAATGATTTAGACTTATGTGATATTTATGACAAAAATTTATCATTTTCCTGGACTTGAAAGCAGCGGCATTGTCTTTTACTATCCTTTTTGGACACCCGAACCGAGCCAATATATTTTCTTCAAGAAAATCCATCATCACATTTTCAGTGGCCCTCCTGGTAGGAATTGCTTCTATCCATTTGGTAAAATAGTTTGTAGCTGTCAAAATACACCTGTGCTGTCCTGATGAATTAGGGTTTATTTCACCAATAAAATCCAAACCCCATTGCTGGAAAGGAGCTTCTACTATGATTGGATTCAAAGGGAGAGGCAACACTTTTCTCTTACCGTCAAAAATTTGGCATTGATGACATTTGCTGGTTTCTTTATATACATCTGAAAATAATGTAGGCCAATAGTATCCAGCTCTCAGGATTTTGTTTGCAGTCACCTTCCAAGAATGATGTCCTCCACAGTCTCCCTTGTGAAATTCTCTTGAAATTTGCTGAGCCTCATCTTCCAAAAGACAATTTAGCAGAACCCCTCCAGGGTCTTTCCAATAAAGATATTTATTAATGATACAAAATTTAGCAGATTTCAACTTCACAGACCTTGCTCTTGATTTACTTAACCCTTCTGGTGCTTGCAAATTTCGGAGGACATACACAATATCAGAATACCATGGGGTGGTCAGAAAGTCAGCCATCACTTCTACATCCAGCTGGTCGGACTAGTGAGTCAAAAAATTGATCTGTAAAGATTCACAATTTGAATTTTTCATCATCTTTGCCAACCCCTGTCCTTTAACCAACTTCGTGGGTTTTATTTCTATGTCATACTCTAATAATGTAGCTATCCATTTCGCTCTCTTACCTTCTGGATCTGGCTGAGACAAAATTGCTTTTACTGCAGCAGTCGGAACATGTGCAATTATATGTGAATGCAAGACATATATTCTGAAATCCTTTAATGCTTTAACTAAAGCATATGCTTGCTTTTCCATGATGTCATATTTCAATTCTCCATCTCGAAGTATTTTACTGAAGAAAGCTATAGGTTGTTCCTGGTTCTCATCATTTTTATGTAATAATACGGCTGCTATAGTATGTTCCGAAGCATATGAGAATACTGAGAATTCTTTGGCAAAATTTGGACTTACCAAAATAGGTGCTTCTGAAATTGCTTTCTTGATTTCCCAAAATGACTCCTTAGCTTCTGCATTCCACTTTATTTCATGACCCTTTCTCAACATATTAGTAATATTCATCAAAATCTCAGCGAAGCTAGGTACAAATCTTCTCAGGAAATTTACCTATCCCAGAAATGACTATACCTCCTTTTTGCTTTTGGGCTCTCCCACTTTCAGGATTGCACTTACTCTCTCAGGATCAATCTTTATGCCATCTTTGGATATTATATGGCCTAGCAGCTTTCCTTCCTCTAATGCAAAATTAGATTTCTTAGGATTTAGAGATATACCATATTTCCTACACTTCATGAAAACCTTCTCAAGATGGTGCAAATGTTCTTTGTCAGACTTAGAGTAGACTGTGATATCGTCCATGTAGATCACCACAAAAACTCCAATTTCCCCTACAAAAGTGATGTCCATAGCTCGCTGGAAAGTGGCTCCCACATTCATTAAACCAAAAGGAATCCTTGCATACATAAAAGTGCCCCATGGTGTAGTAAAGGCAGTCTTCTCCTGATCTTCTGGTAACACTTTGATCTGGTTATACCTGGAAAATCCATCCAGCATCAAAATCCTTTCAGCCCCCACCACTTGCTGTAGCATGTGATCCATCTTGGGCAGAAGATAGTTGTCTTTCATGGAGACCTTGTTCAAATTGCGAAAATCTATGCACAGTCTTATCTCTCCACTCTTCTTTCTGATGGGAACCAAATTAGCAACCCACTTAGAAAATCTGAGCGTTACAATGATCTTGGCATCAAATAACTTCTTTATTTCCTTCTCAATGACAGGGAGCAATTTAGGGTTGATCCTCCTGAGCTTTTGTTTAAAAGGCTTCTCTCTAGGCTTTATAGGAATAGTGTGTTGTATGATAGATGTATCATATTCTTTGAGGCCTTCATAACTCCAAGCAAACACATCTGTGTACCTTTTCATCAACTCCACATATTCCATCTTCTCCCTTTTAGGCAGCTTCTTGGACAGTTTTATGATTTTAGGATTTTCCTCAGTGCCAATATTTTTATCTTCAACTGCATCACCAACCGGTTTCACTTTGGGGTTCTTGGCAACATCATTCTGATCAAAGAGCCTTTCTAAAGGGATCAGGCCTCTTGGTATAAAATTATTTTTCAGCTGGATGATATCCTTACCTCCCAAGGTTTTCCTTAACTTTTCAGCATCTTCTTCTGATTCAACCGTTTCGTCATCCTCAAGGGTCCTATCATTACCATTTTCATTTTCAACATGAGTATTCACAAACTCCCCTGACAACTCTAGAAATATTCGGATCTGCATATCATCTTCGAACACCTGCCAGTATTTGTAATTGTCAAGGATAGAAGGTCTGTTCAAAATCTCCACCTGGTACTCTTTTTGACTGGTCATTGGGGTCTCAAATTTTCCAGCGGATACTGCTAAGGAATCAGCCACCATATTGTCAACCCTGGGAACCACCTGAATTGTATGCTCTGTAAAGAAATTGCCAAGCATATCCCATACTTCATTTCTGTAAGCCCTCATCCGAGGATGCTTGGTTTGATAACTCTCATTTACCTGGTTTATCACCAACTTGGAATCTCCCAAGGTCTTGACCCTCTAAGCCCCCAGATCTTTCAAAGCATGTAACCCCAATAACAGGGCCTCATACTCTGCTACATTATTAGTGCATTCAAACAGCAATTTGTATGACAAAGCTTTGAAATCATGAATAGGAGAAATGATGTAGACACCAGCCCCGGCACCAACCTTTGCAACAGATCCATCGAAATACATGATCCATTGGCCTTCTTTTTTCTGTTTTGCTTCCAGATCTTGCTGTTCCAAAACTTCTTTTTCTTTATTCTCCTCCAACTTCTCCTATTCTTCAGATTTCTTTTGCAATGCGGCTTCTAAATCATGTGGGACAGCATCATTAAAGAAAATGGAAAATCCCAAATCAGTATCAACAGCATATATATGATGAACTTCGGGCTTATCCTGACTGCTAACCACATAAGGAGTTCTCTTTTCACTATACAAATTTCTGCTCCCATCTGGAACTAGAATGGTAGCATAAGACATATCCATCTGCAAGCTACCTTTCAGCTTGGAAGTCCAAGATCTTGACAACAATACCCCAAATTTGGGTGGGATGTCTGCCACTACTACATCCATGACTATGGTCTTAGAAGGTAGTTTGTTCAGGGTTACCACCATGTCCTTGATTAGTCCCAGGCATTTTACCCTTTTGGAATCAAAAGAGTATAGATCTTTATAGGGCCTTGTTACCTCCAATCCTAAACTTTCTACCACTCCTTTGGGCATCAGATTGTGTGACGCCCCAGAATCCAACATGGCATTGTGGACCACTTTGTCAAGAACATTTAGACTTAAATAGAAAGGAGGCACCTCTTCACCTTCTAAATCTTCAGCTTTTGATCCGAATGAAATAGTAGTATTATCATCATTCAAACTTAAAATGTCAGACTTCCCTTCACCTTGGTCTTTGACCATTTTTGAGATAGTATCTCTGTATTCAGTGTTTCTCAATAACTCATTAAATGGAACAGAGATTTTTAGTTTAGACAGCTCATTTTGTAGGTTAAAACCAGCACTAATCTTTTCCACCTCAACCGGAGTCGCCTTTTTTATTATTTTATCCCTTTGTATATCATTATTAACCTCTCTACTCACAAAGGGCTCTTTTGGTATTTCCTTCCCCTTTTCTCCATTCAAAGAACTAGAGGAAGGCTGATTTGGGTTTTCCTTCCCTTTATTTATAGGGACATCTCTATTTCTCAGTCTCATTTTCCTTTGAACATCATCCATTGCATGTAAATAGCCCCTCTGATACAATTCATTTTCAAGTTCTTCATTTACATCTCGCTGCGCAAACATATTATGCTCCTCTTCAGTAAGATATATTTCAGAATCCTGCTCTCCAAATAGATGAATCTCATTTTCAGGAGGATCTTCTTCATCACCAACATAATTTTCAGGAAAAGGTGGGCGGATGGGTAGCTCTTCTTGGTTTCTTGGATTCCTCTGGTCTCTCTGTCTATTTTGGGGGGGAACAGGGGGATTTGGTCTTCTGAAGTTTGGATTCCTAATCTAGGGATCCTCTTGCTCTCTATTGAAAGGCCTAGCATCCATGGTTAACTTATCCATCAATTTCTCCATTATCTTCAACATTATCTCAAATTTAACATCTGCAGAAGAAGATGAAGTAGAAGGTACATTTTCTTCTTTCCTCCTCCTATCCATATCTCTATGCTTGATCTTTCCACTAGCCATCATGTTAGCTTCCACTTCTAGGGCATCAGTAAACATGGCAGCAAGAGTTGCCGATTTCCTCTCCCGTAAGGAGAATGCAAAATCATTATCAAAAGCTCCAGCATAGTGCAGTTTAGCAGCTGCAGGAGAAGGCTTTATATCTTTAGGGATAGAGTTATAAGCCCTCATGAATCTAATTGAGAATTCATGAACAGACTCAAAAACCCCTTTCTTAATACCGTTATACTGAGATAAAAGCTATAGAGGATTCAGTTTATCATCCCATCTATCCAAAAATGCATTCTGAAAAGCCTGAAAATTCACAATAGACCCAGGTGGAAGGTCCTTAAACCACTTTTTTGCCTCCCCAGACAAACTTTGGGCAAATAACCGCATTTTGACATCAAGATAGTCTAATTCCTCCAAGTCAATGAAGTCTTCAAACTTGGCAACATGTTGTTTTGCAGTTATATCCCCTTCCCCATCAAATAAAGATATCCTCTGAGAATAATTTTGGGGGAGATCATGTAACGCAGCAGGGAGACGCAAAGGGGCAAATCTAGCAGCCATTGGTCTGGGTGGTTTCACAGGAACTGCAGTACTTTGAGAATGCTCGGAGGTGGTTGTTTCAACTTTGGAGGTTTGTCGTAAGTATTTCCAGAGGGAATCTAACAAATAGGACTCTAACTTACTAGGATTGGGCTTAATATTTTTGAGGTCGGATTCAGACCTAGCTCTGAACCTACAAGGATTGGACTCGACATTTTTTAGGTCGGGTTTAGATCTAGTCCTCAATGGTGTCTGTGCAATATTGACTTCCCATGCTGGATTAATATGAGAATCTAGTGGTGATGATGGGCCGAACAAAGGAAAATCTACCTTCTCTTTATTCTTTCTTTTAAACAACTTTTCTGGATTCTCAAAACTTTTCAAAATTTTGGTATCAGAGTTACCTCATGTGTGTCTTCTTGAAGCCAGAATGTCGTTCTTGAATTCTTAAACAATTTCACAGTGAAGTCGCCAGGGAAAATACACAACCTTCTTTTCTTTTCGAAATTCCTATTTGCCCACAGAAATCTCTCTTGATCTTTGTCGTTCTCCCGAGGCAGATATGCACTTTCGTCCCCGACAACGGTGCCAGTTTGTTAGCACTCAGAATGTACCTAGGTTGTAAAAGGTACACCCCGAGGTAACAGCAAAACCACTTTAGGAGGAAATTGGTATTTTATTCCAGAGAGGGATCTCTCAATACAAATCTTACAAGACCAGATGGTAAACAATATTTAAAGATTTATTTGTTCGGTTGAAACAATCACATATCCATTGGGCACGGAGTCATATACATATAAAATATCACAAAGATGTATACACAAGACTTATCAAAGGCAAGATAATCACATAATTGCAGTAATTCCATTTATCAGGGTGAAATAGAAAGGACGAGGGAACAGCCCAACAATACAAAGTGTCTAAGACGAATTCCATATCAACTTTAGTAGAAAGAATCATATAATACCTGAAACGATGAATAGAGCATAAGCATATGAATTCTAATCATCAAACACTATGTTCTAGATATGAAGAAAAAACAGAATGGAGTGTTACACAGGGGAAAATACAATCACACAAAGAAAGAAAGCACGGACTGCAACATCAATGACACATGAATCTCCGAAAAATCTCTCATACATTCATTTTTTGTATTAAAATAAAACAGATATGTTCTCCACAAATCACTTCATTCGATGGGTTCCAACCCCCATCTCATAAAACGATACAAATGTATAGATAAAACAATAAGTCTACCCCCAGCAGATCAATGACTGAATGATCGGCGTAAATTAGAGTTTGTAACTGAATTCCTACACCACTAGGAGGTTGTTACAACTCCATTCCTAACAGATCACTAAGTACAAATCAACTGGATAACAAACTTTCGTCCAATAGCTCCACGTATTTGCCCCAATAGCTCCACGTATTTTCCCCAACAGCTCCACGTCTTTGCCCCAACAGCTCCACGTCTTTGCCCCAACAGCTCCACGTCTTTGCCCCAACAGCTCCACGTCTTTGCCCCATCAACTCTTCAGCACCTGACACCTATTCCTAGGGGGGAAGAATATACTTTTTTTTCCCAAACCACTCTACATATTTCCACTGCTCCGAACTTGGGGTGTCACACTCCATCATCTCTCGAATAGCTACCTCGAGCTCCATATATGCTTCATAAGATTTCCTGGGTAATCTGGCTCTGATAACGGCGAACTTCTACAGGATTTCGAAATCTTCTGTTAACATGTCTACAATGGTTTTCCCTGTCAGGTTCTTCTCCAAGCTATTAAATTTCGAGTGGTCCATGCGAGCCCGGACAAGCAGGTGATGATAATGTTCAGGCGGGAGCATCCTACCTTCTTCGTTCCAGAAGGACGGCAGTCCATCTTCGAACAACTCTTTAAACTCTTGTTTGAACTTAGTGACTTGCATAAGAAGTTCTTCTGACTTCTCTTGGACAATATTCATTAAATGGTGTTTGTGGATGATCTTCTTCGCCAACAGCGCTATTGAGATTCTATCCTTTATGCCCATGTCGTGTAGCTTTTGGTGTGTCAGTGAATTCAGAAAATTTAATGTATTCTGAGCTGTAGTGAGGGGTCTTCTTGCCATGTGTTCATTCACCAGTTTCAGTCTTTGTTGGGCCGACTCTATCAGTACACACAAATCATCAGTAAAACTCAAGTAATGGTGGAACTTGGTTATCTCTATAGTCAGGGTATCCCAAATAATATGTTTCACCCCCTGAAGAGGGCCTTTCCCAATGCATTTTTCTTTTAGCTCTTCGAGCTTTTTCTGTAATTGACTCTTGTCCTGCAAGATCTGTTTTCTTCTTTCACTTATCTTGGTTAATTTGGCCTTTACTTTTTCATTCTCGGCTTTCAACTCCTTAATAGCTTCCTCCTTCAAAATCACTTGGGACATAGACACCAACAGGTCATCTGCAGAAAAATCAGCTAATGGCTTCTGGATGTTTACAATAGATAAGTCATCACCGGTAGGGGTTTGGCTCATTAGCTCTTCCATAATCTCCTTTTCCTCAGTCTGATATTTCTTCCTCATGGATATTTGGGATAGCAGCTCCTCCCTCTCGGTCTCCCACCTATCCTTTTCCTCTTGCAGCTCTCCAGCCTTTCCTTTGTATTCCATCATCTCTTGATGGATTTTATCTTTCTCCTCCTGGAGAGCTAGCAATTCAGCTGATTGGACATGTTCTGAGCGTGGTATCTTCAACTTCTTCTTCAAAACCTAGAGCGCATTATCTTTCTCTTCCAGCAACTTCTTGACAGCCTGGGTGTTGTCTGAGCTAGCAATGTCTGCATGCAGTTTTCTGATCTGAATAACATTTGCCTTATTTTCCACTTTCTCATGATTTAACTGGACTTCCAATTTGTCTACCAACACCTGTAATTTGTTTATCTTCACCATGGCCTGCAGTAAATCTGAGTAGAGGATGTCACTGGTTTGTTTATGCAGCTGAATCTTATCTAGGGTGCTGATTTTGTCCAGCCTGACTTCTATCTCAGACATCCTCTTGTCATTCACTATGGCCATCTTAAAAGTATTTTTCTCAGCATCTCTAGCGGAAACTAGAGATGTTTTTGAACTGTACAAGTTTCTTACCCTCGGGAGCAGACTTCTCGTTTCCTCTAGGGACTGCTTCCTCTTTTCCATGTAGCTCGCCTTGACCTCTTCTCTTGACTTAAATAAGGGGTTGGGTTCTGGACTGTCTACACCACATTCTAAACCTTTAAAGGAGAATTGATTGACTTGCACGGTCTTCACGGGGACTAAGGCATCTTTTTCGAAAACATCAGACACTTCTTCATCTACAGTCTCATCTCCTCCGAGCAGCCTTTCCTTTTTATGGGACGCCTCTTCGTCCACTTCCATATTCTCCGCATC
>LPNX010038832.1:387609-508349 GCA_001517045.1 Pseudotsuga menziesii | reverse complement strand
ACCTTAAACGGAAACTTGATGTTCGAAGACTTCTTGAAAGCACAAAAATGTTCCTCCTCAGACAGCAATCTCTGTCTCATGAATTCCAACGCGAAGATTCTTGGGGTCAAGAAAGAAGGTAGCCTATAAGGCTTCCCAGTGAAGCCATATATTCTCAACACGGTATAATCCCTGTACAAAAACCAGTCTCCAACCCGATCCTCTGGTGAAGACTGTATTAAGCTCCTCATTTCATCCAGGACACGGGGTAATTCTTCATTGAACAACATTTTGTACATCTCGGACATGATCGAATTGGAAAATTCGAACATGCTGATTTGTTTTGGTAGATCAGAAGAGCACAGAGTACTCGGAAACTTCAACTCAGAGATATTGGAACATACTAGCATATTAAGCAAATAAGTTTGGAACCTGAAAAACCGGACCTTGGGGAACTCGCTTAGCTGAAGATGAATTGCTTCAGCCAGGTTTTCGTCTAAATTAAAAACTGGGGTTGACTGAGACTCAGAAACAGGGGAGCTCATTCTCAACAAAAATCCGAGAACGACCTTGCCCACACGATAATCCTCATCTAGGCCTAGTACTTGACATACCAAGGAAATGACCAATTGAACTTCACTCTTGAAAATATGCACAGGGTAGGGCATGAATACACCATCTAAAGACTGACCATCCTTTAAAACACTCGATAGGAATTTACAGCGGGTTTCGGCTTCGCACTTCTTGTACAATTTGACTAGGATTGACTCATTTATCACTTCACGACTATTTGGGTATTTTTCCGGCAAACTAAGGATTTCTCGAATGACCGCAGCATCGTCTCTACACAATACTTTGGATGCAGACCGACTGACAATAATTCTTTGAGAAGGAGAATAATTCACAGCACACCACTCTACGAAATCTGGAAAATGGAGGGTTTGCTCAATGGAGAAATAGTACAAGAAAGACTTGCACACGTTCAACACATCGTTCCCTCGCGAATGGTAATGCCATAATATCTCTTTGCTAATAGACACGCTTTCCACAGAGAGGAAGGGGTCGCATACATTCCTATCCCTTTCTGCTAAGAATTCTTCTCTATCATCTACGACTTGACCCGACATTTGAGCTTCTTTTTCCTGGTCCATTACTGAATTTCCCACTGGTAACTTTGAGAAGGGGAATTACAGAGTTACTGGGTTTCAGTTTTACCTGGTTTACTATGGAGGCGCGTGCCCGGAGAGTGTCTGCACCTGACGAATAGAAGCTGGGCACTGACAAATGGAAGCCGACAGATAGACCAGTCCTTTTCGCCCGTTCCCAATGAATAAAATAACAATGATGTGGGTCAACGTTACCTTTATAGGCCGCTTTCATCCCTGGAGCCTACCACAATTTGCCACGTGGATGATCATTTAATTTTCGCAACCACCATCTACTATCAGCCGCGTGTCTTTCTCCTCCGGATTCATTACCAACCGTTGATCTATTCTTTGCAATTTTCTGGCCCTCGGATCGCATGCCACGTATCTTTCTTCGACGGGCATCTTGGCGATAAACACCGTGCAAGTCTCCCTCATGGAATCGCTTATGACCGTAGATGTGACGTACTTCCCCCTTCACCGTTGGATCGAATTCCACATCACACATTCCGCGGAGCCCTTTGACATTAACCATCATGCAACTCTGATTCCCGGAATCATCCACATCCGTCGATCTGTCATACCTTTACCGGTGGGCCATTGGATCATGTGGCGTTTACCAAATTCTGTTGGGCTCCTTCTCTTTAACCTTCGAGCAACTTTGATCAGCGAAATTATTCCCAACCGTCGATGCGATATGCCTTTAACCACGCACCTTCGGATCATCCGCCACGTACCCGATTCCACCGAGAAATCCGGGGTTATCTGCCATGCACGTTCATCTTCCGGAATCCATAACAATCATTGATCTATTATGCTTTGATCTCCAACCGTTGGATCAAGCATCATATAACGAGTTCTGCTGGGTGGTTCGGGATTATCCCGCGTGTAGGTTCATCCCCCGGAAACCATAATGGCCGTCTATCCACTTCGTCTCTGATCCTCGGCCGTCGGATTAATCACCACACACACATTCTGCTGGATGATTTCGGCTTATCCGCCGTGCATGTTCCGGTTACGGAATCAATCCCATGCATTGATGTGACCTGATTTTTCCCCTCCACTGTCGGATCGAGAGGAGTATACGTGATTTCACTAGCCTCCATTTCCTTAACTAACTCGTGCCTTCACAAGGCGGATTAGATGTGAGCCATGGATCTGCTTAGGACAAATTTATAACCTTTGATCTGTGCCACTGGTTAAAATCCCAAACCTGTCCTATCCTCCTCGCATGTTTCGAAGAGTGGAGGGAATACCAGCCATTGATCTGCTCTCCTTTTTCATCGCGGCCTAGGATCTTTACTAACTTGGCCGACCTTTTGGTTTTCATTCCACCTTTACCTTATATCCTTAAACCAAAGTATTTAAACAACATAATATTACCTCCACCATGGTCTTATTTCTGCTTTGCTAAATACAGGTGTTAACAGTAGGAATGTGACCTCTAGAAGTATGAGCATGACCTCCTGAAACAACGGGCGGTACATGAAGCTGAGACACAACCGGTCTAGTAACCATAGTACGTACATAACTCGTAGCAACATTCCGAAGGACCATGTGAATGAGGTGGAGGGTGAACATTTGAAGAACTAGGGATAAAGGATGGAGGGATCTATGTAATTATGTATGTACTATTCCCTATAGTCACTCATCTTGGATCCGGTATCCTAATAGGATCACTAACCCTAGACCTAGGAGGAATATGTGATGTAACTTCCACCACCGGGATGGAAGGTGCAATGTGACTAGTCCTCCCAAACCTCTCTACATGGTAATGAATTAGAGTGCCCCCAAGCATAGTGTTAGGCTCAAACTCAGATTCGACATTAAATTCCAAATCATGTGTGGGAAAACCAGACATACCATAACTACCATAACTAGTGCTAGCGGGTTCAAAATGAGTCTCGACATCCTCCGGCATTCCATAATGGTAACGCGTCAATGGGGAATCAACCCTAGAGTGAGTAGGTATATCTTGAAAGGTTCCTATCTCAGAAATCACAAGACCTAACTCATTCAAGTCGGGTGAAGGATCATAAGTAGGAGTAAACTCCCCATCATCCACACGAATGGGAGAAGGTGGTTCAGGAATACCTTCTATATGGTCGGTCTCCCATGGTGTGTGAATCAATGTGCGAAGTAGTCCGCCTGGACTGTCTAGGTCTCTCTCACAAAGGAGGAGGAGATGTAGAAGGTGAAAGTCCTGCTAAACAATGAGAATAGCGAGGAGCCATACCCGAATCCACAATGATCACTCAAAAAATAGAAAAGACTCTCTATTTACACAAACCCTAGGCAAGCTATCGTCCACAAAGAAATCACTAATAAAATCTAAAGCCAAATGCAAGCAATCAAGGGTAGGATAAGTGAGCTCCCGAATGAAGCAGGTATGTCTCACCTAGGAGAGGCTTGAGACTCCCATACACAACAAGCGGAGGTATGTAACCCATTATTGTGGCCCTCAGCTTCAACACGTAAAGCGACTGTGTTGTCCAACCCCAACCTAGTCGGGACACCCGCAGAATAACCCCTACAAAGTACCCCCTCGATATCCTAGGTAAGGCCACTAAAGTCACCTCAATATAATCAATGCTCAGGAAGACATTCGTAGGCGGGATTGATCGTCTGGGTAGGGTAGCAAAGCCCGAAACTCTCGAAAGATCCCCCAGATACGAATACAATCCCGAAAATATCTCCAATGCTACTCAGTTATGATTAGGGGTCATCCCAATCAATAACCGCTCACACTGCCTTGTGCTTAACTCCCTTTTGAGAGGAGGATCCTGAGAAACACTGGTTATACCAAGGATTTCACACACTCACCTGGATAGACACATACATGTTGTTGTTTAATGCAAGTACAATGCAAAATGCAAAATACAATGCATGATAATAAGCAAATGTTTCTGGGTTTTTTGAAATAAAATGAGATACAAAAAGAAAAAGAATGATTCTAAAACCCCCAGACTCTGCAAGCATACTCAAACAACACTCAAGCAAATCACTAAGGTAAAAGAAATCTAATGCACTAATGCCAAATAAAAAATTGAAAATGCCATGACAAGAACCTTCTTAAAAAAAAATTTAGCCTAAAAAAAACGTCTCTGCTCAGAAACAGAGATATAAACAGACTCAGGTAGTGTCAAAGGAGACTCAGCAATCATCAAACTTCACCCAACAACCATTTAACTTCCACTAAAAGGAAAAACTAAGGGCATACGCAACTTTTCACAGTAAACCCGCGTGTATACACAGAAATCGCAGAGAAACCTATGTGTATATGCGACTGTGAGTTAAAAACTCGCGTACAGGAAGAAAGGTGCATAAAATTCAAGGAAAACAGACAAGCTTAGACAAAATTCACACCAATAAGACACTACCAGGAAAACATGCCCCCAGACCTGACATAGAAACAAGAGAGAAAGAGCAATTCAAATTCATTGAATATCGATAGAACAACCCCCAAAGGACAACTACTAGGAACTCCCCAGCGGAGTCACCAATTCTGTTGTGAAGAGAAATTCCTATGGCTTGGGGTACCACAATAGACAGCTTGACTCCAGAAATCAATCCTTTCCAACATGCAATAGAAATTAAATGTCTAACACTAAAGGATCAGACCTCGTACCTTATTCTGAACGGTTGAAGTAGATCCCCATTGAGCTTTCCAACTTCAGCTTGAATTGATAGATTACTTCCTCAACAACAAGTAAACAATACAAGCATTCTATATATCATGGTGTTAGATCTATTCTAGCATATATAATCGATAATGTATAAGCATTTGACATAATCCCATGGATAAAATATTCATTCAAACGCACATTATTGGACAGGAAAAGATATTTCTATTAATATAAATCAGATATTACAATAGATACAACCTCTGTTGGCACTTCTGTGAATCAAAGAAACTGAATCCCCCACTTGGGCCTCCACCACCTCAATCCTCCATCTCTCGATAGCAATATCACAAGCGAAAGGCAAGCTTGGGAAGAACACAAAAGTGCTCCAAGGGACAAAGGGATGCAGACTCAAGCATAAGTTCCGGCAACAATAAAATATAGTTTCTTTACTCTCAATTCTCTCATATTCCTTCAATGTACCATATATTTCCTTATATAGCTTTTCAAAGGGGTAATGAAAGGTCGAATTTAAGAGATCTCAAGGCATAGGGAAATCCAGGAGTCAAGTGAGTCGGATCCATGTCAAGGAAAACTCCAAAAGGATTTGTATTTTGTACACATCCTGATGTACACAGTTTTAGTGGTCAAACCCGTGTATATACACGATTATAGGTTTAAAAGTCATGTGTATCATTTTTCACATGTTTTTAGGGATGGTTAGGAAAACATCAAAGGACAAAAAATGGTCCAAGGGGTCTAAGGAGTCTGCAGCGGGATAGGGGAAGGCCATACAAAGTGTGATTCACCTGGAGTGGTGAAATCAGCTATAACAGTAAGTGCTGATCCTTTTCATAGATTATAGTAGTTTGAGTTCCTATCATGCTAGTGAATGTGAGTGCTGGGCCTTTCTGATATGATTATAGGATTGGTTCCTACATGATCAGATGTGAGTGTTGGGCATGCCTTTCTAATGAGTAGGTCAGATGTAAGTGTTGGGTGGGCCATTCTGACAAGCAGGTTAGATATAAGTGCTGAAGAAGACCTACATGGAGGCTAGGCCTACAACCAGCATGAAAAAGAGATGGCTCTATAGAAATTCCTGTGACGAGAAGAATCATGAGTTAGCACCCGTGGTACTGATCCAGATCGAGTGAGGATCTAGATCCACTGATGATGATCCAGCAGTGATGATCTAGATCGAGTGATGATCCAGATCGAGTGATGATCCAGATCCAGAGATGGTGCTCTAGAGATGATGCTCCAGAGATGATCTAGATCAAGTGATGATCCAGATCCAGTGATGATGATCCAGATCGAGTGATGATCTAGATCCAGTGATGATGATCCAAATCGAGTGATTATCCAGATCCCAATGAAGATGACTTGAAGATGAATATGTCTTGAAGATGAAGATGACAAGAACTCAATGATGATCCAAATGATACAGAGAAGAATAATTGTGCTAATAAATTGTGTCGAGAGAACACCTTCCTAGTTAAGAGGGAGTGTTGATGTATTTGTAACTTTGGAATGTATTCATTCATATTTATTATGTATTGTAACACGATGTTTATTCTGGGATGTATTGTAATGTATTTGAGTCATGTCATACCTCTATGTTTATTCCGGGAAGTTTCTATAATGAGAAAGTCATGTCAAGTCATTGTGGATAACCCTCCTATTGGTCAAGGGTTAAAGTCCCCACAGTTGTGGGGCCCTTGGGTTATTAGACTATCCTAGTGAATTTGAACCTAGGTAAGTCATTGTAAGTCGGGGTAATAGTCCCCATCATTGTGTTACCATCCTATTGGTCGGAGGAGGAAAATTCCCCACAAGAGGTGGGGAACTAGGGTTATTAGACACTCCCAGAGATGTCGGCTCTAGTAAGTAATTGCTAAGCGAGGTCGACATGTTGGAGTCGGTTCCAAGTGAACGAAAGAATATAAATAGAGAGTGAGAGCCTCTCTATTTATCATACTCATACACACAAACACACTCATTGGGGCACATGAGTGATAGAGGAGAAGCTCTCTTAGTGTGAGAGAGAGAGAGAGTGCTGCTGTCAGCAAATCATCTTACTGTTTTCTGGTTTTACCTTTGGTGCTGATTCTATCTCTGAGGAAGTTGCGGGGTTTTCTCCTTTATGGTTTCCCTAAGGAAAATTCTTTGTGTCTCTTGTCTCTTTTGTTTTGTTTATGTTTTATTGATGTGCTTGTTATTCTCTCAGTTAAAAGATCCTAATATCATAATGCTAGCTTGAATGATAAAAAATCTAACAACCTTTCAATACCATCCAATAGCTTTTTGAGTTTGAGGGATAAGATAAACCATTCCAGATTCTTGATATCCCATACTATGAACTCGAAGGGTCCTGAGTTAGTGTGTCAGTCTACCAAGTGAATTTTGGAGGTCCCATCCACATTTCCCCAAAGGAAATTAAAGATAAAGTTCCTGAGGCAATGCACAATAGACTTAGGAATCCGGGCTAAGGTGAGCCAATATACAGCCAAGCCTAAAAGTATATACTTTACAAGAATAAATCTGCCACCAAGAGATAATATCCTATATTCCCAATTACTAATCCTTTTCTCAAATATTTTAATGATCCATCTCCAATCATTTGTACCATAGCCCATAGGTTTGAGGTAGTAACAAAGATACTTAAATCCCATAGATATGGGATCCATTTTGTAAGGTAGCAGAGAGAATATCTCAGCCCTGGTGGCCTCATCTACTTCATTAAAAATAAAGCAAGATTTTTCAATGCTAATCTTCATGCTTGTAGCAGAACATAAGAGGTCCAAAATCTCTTTGAAACCTTTCCCTTCCTCCAGATTCCCTAACCCAAACAGCATGACATCGTCGACAAATAGAAGGTGGGTTAAATGAAAGTGAGGTGACACCTTAACTCCTGTGATTTTCCTAATTTGTTGAGCATTTGCAATAAGTAACAAACTTTCAATTACCAGAATGAAGAGGAGGGGTTAAAGGGGCAAGCCTTGTCTAATGCCCCTTGTGGAAGGAAAAAAAATAGAAGGGGTTCCATTAACTAGGACAACAAAATTGGAAGAGCATATGCATCCCACAATCCAGTTTACCCCCTCCACTGGCACACCAATCTGCAATAATACAAGTCTGAGGAAGGTCCAATCAACACGGTCAAAGGCTTTCACCAGTTCCAACTTGAGCACCATAACATTTTTCTTCTTAACCTTGATAGATTGCAGTAATTCTTGGGTTATACCCACAGGCTCAATAATTTGTTTGTTGTGGAGAAACCCAAACTGATTAGCAGAGATGGACCTATCTAAGAAGGGTTTCAGTCTGATGTCAACAATCTTAGAGATAGTCTTATAAACCAATTTGCATAGGGAGATAGGCCTAAATTCAGGAAAGGAGCGAGGTTTATCCCTTTTAGGAATGAGAGTGATGAAGGTGGAATTTAAGGCACCTGAGACCTTCCCTTCCAGTCTAGATTGTTCAACTTCCCCAAGTAAATCAACACCCATTAGCTTGAAAAAGTTCAGAAAAAATTCTGCAGGCCATCCATCAGGACCGAGGCTCTTGTCCTTCTTGAATCCCTTAAGTACACCCTCAAATTCATCCATAGTAGTAGCAGCAATAAAACCATCCTTATCATCCTCGTGGATAAAGGAAGGAAAGAGTTGTATGACTTTGAGTTGGTCCTTAATGTTATTACAACCCTAATCTTTAAACAAATCAACAAAGTGTTGAGAACCCATTTGCTTGAGTTGAGCATCCTCCTCAATCAAATTACCATCCTGATCCTACAGTGCCTAGATAGACTTGGAATTCCTTCTAGTAGAAGCATAGGAATGAAAAAACTTATTGTTCGCATCACCTTCCTTTATCCAATCAATCATGCTATTTAATTTCCAAGTAAGAACCTAGTGATCCAATAGAGACTCCATTTTAGATTTCAGTAAAGTGAGTTGTACTGCATCATTTTCATTCAAAATTCCCAAGGTGTTAGAAAAGATAATATCAAGTATTGATGAATCAATCTCAGAGGTCTCCTTAGCCTTAGTCAATACCATCCCTTTTCCCAATTCTTTAACAGAACCCTTGAGTCTCTTAAGTTTATAACTGAGTACAAACATAGGGTCACGGGAAGAGGACACATCAGATAACCAAGAAGAGTAGACAATGTCACTGAAATTATTTTCTAATATCCAGGCTCTATTGAACTTAAAAGGATAGAGGTGACAAGTAGGCTAAAAATTCCATTCTAGACACACCAAGTAGTGGTTAGAAATATTCAAGGGAGTAGTCCAGGTTTGATAGTGATTCAATGTAGGGATCAAAAGGTGTGACGCAAAAAATCTATCAAGTATCTTACTAATACCATCAGTACTAGTACGACCATGCCTCCAAGTAGGAACAGGTGCAAGACGTGCCAAGTCCACCTTATTCTTAGATCCCAAAAGGTGAGCAAAGTAGGGAATTAAAAGATCCTGATGGGCATTAGACCCCCAAATTTAGGCATCAGATAGTGTGAAATTCAAATCCCCATCTAGTATAAGGTTGGGAAAATCAAATATGCCACCAGCCAAGACCTTATCCCAAAAAGAAACTCTGTTAGAGTAGGACCCATCGCAGTTAATGATGGATTAAAAATATTCGACACCCTTAAAAAAATCCTTAACAAGTATGCCTGCAAAGGAGTGGAAATCCTTACAACAAATGACCTTGGGGTTCCACCTAGTGAGTAGGCCACCAGAGTGACCTAGGGATTCTAGGGCATGAAACTCCCACTTAGGTCTCAGCTTAGAGAACAAATGCAGAGCAGAGTAAAAATCACACATAGTTTCCTGAAGCATGATCATGTCAGGGTTCAGGGAAGAGAATAGTGACTTGAGGGATTTTTTTTTGGTAATCCCTCCAAACCCTTAAATATTCATGGAGAGGAGTCTCATTGATTAACCTGATCCACAGGTGACTTTTCTCTAAGTTCCTGGTTTGTGGATCTAGCGGTTGCCTTAATTCTGGCATAAAGAGGTGTATAGACTCCCAAGGGACCAGAGTCGACAGGAGTATCCGAAGATGACTTGTCTTTGTACTTTCTATACTTCCAAATAGTGACATTCTCGAATCGGATCGAGTCTAGTGGAAGAGTAGAAGGAGAGATAGGAGATTTATCTGAGAATATATCTAGATATTTAAGGAGAAAGGGTTCCAAGAAGGAGGGAGAGGATGTAGGACTAGAAACATCAGTGGGCTCCAAGGGTGGTGAGTTTCTCGAGAGAGGTGGAAAATCCTCAAGGGTGAAGGGTGAGGGGGAAATAAGGGGTGAGGAAGGTACAAGAATAGGTGAACCTGAAAGGTGACAGGGAGAAGTTGTAGATGGACATACCAAAAGGTTGTGGGGAGAACAAGGAATAGCACGCAAGGGGAGGATTTCAAGAAGTCAAAGCCACTATCTCCACATCTTGGATGTAGAGTAACTCACCTTTAGTGAGGTCAGTGTAAGGAGTGGGAGAGGACGAGTCATACAGTCTAGGACGAGAAGGGACATCAATCGGGGCTATAGGGGAAGTGACCACTAGTGAGGATGGAGAGGGATCAAAGGGAAAAAGCCTCTGTAAGAGGAGGAGCCTCATATTAGAGAGGCACACTTGTTTCTTAGGTGACCTATTTCACGACAGAAGCTACACCTAAAGGGAACATTCATGTAATCCAACCTATGATTAATGACAATATTGTTACATATGATGTCAATTTCTGCCAAGAACCCATGTGAGACATCCAGTTTGACAAGTACTTTATCCATCCTCTTTTCGAAGACAAGATGGAATTATTTTTCGACATCGACAAAATGGCCCAGGGTGTTGGGTAATCCAACCAAAAACTCCTCATTCTAGAGCGAGAAAGGGAGGGTTGATAACAATACCCAAAGGTGTCTCTTAACAACCCGCTCCTGTAGTGGATCAAAGTGGGAGTGCCAACGACTCAGGACCAGAGATACACTCTCCATAGACTAGAGCAAGTTCAGAATGTGGGTGGTGTTGACATCATTAATAAAAAAAAATACAAGCCATTTATTTGCCAACAGACTAATAATCGAAACATAATCTATAATGGGATTCAGTGGGTCATGGCCCAAGAAACCCACTCATATTTTTTTAGAGTAAAATAGTCCAAATTTCCAATAAGGGATCGCTGATAGAGTTCAAAAACCATGTCAAGAATCACATATTTACTGAGCACATATTTTCATTTTGCATCGAGTGCTTTCAGAACCTTAGTTTTACGGTGGGAGTGAGGGAAGGATGAATGACGTGGAAGATCACGAGGTTGAATCCCAGTAGGAAAGGTGGTCTGATTGAAATCTGAGGAGGCCATGCCTAAAAGGCTGGCAAGAAACAAGGAACTGGTAGCAATAAACCCTCAGGGCCCTTCACTAAACCCCTGGTGGAGAAACCGGTAATAGAGACACTGGTAAAAGGACTTCTGACTTCCAGTGAATCCAGTCAAGTATATGGTCCCACAAACCAAATTTGCACTCATGTACGACCAAGGGCAGAAAAAACAGACTTAATGGAAAAACGTTAGGATAAAGGATTTGATATTCACCGCTAATATATAAATAGTTGTTACTATTGCAAATCTTCTCCAGGTATCCTGCCATTGGATCGTGATAATGTGTAGAATCATTTGTTATTTGTTTTCTTTGATAGAACCACTCCAACTGCAAAACCTTTAGTATCCTTTTGAATTGTTCCCAATAATACCAGGCAAGGAAAACTCCTAACCAGCTTCAAATGAAACATCAACTTTTTCACATAAGATCTATGATTTCAAAAATTGATTCCTCATATGTGTTTTGAAGAAAATAGCATTGTGTTCTTCAACAAAATCAGGAAAAATTATTTCTCAATTCAAAAAACATAAGGAACCATCCCTTTTGGAGCTTTCCCCTCATTCTTGGTTCATTTCTCCATAATTGCAAACCCATGATAGGTCTTCTTGGCTAAAAAGTATTTCCATATATTCAACTATAGGATCATACAAAATAGGACTACCTCCAAAAATTTCAACCATCTGCTTATCCTGAGAAAGTTTCTCGAGAAGTAACTCCTCTTGCACACACTCAAAATGACCTTCAAAGGAACTATGCAAAGAGTACTCATGACCCTCACTCAAACTTTCTGAATTTAGAACTTCATCCTGTGTACATGTTTCAGCAAAGACACAATCATTTTCTCTGACAAGATCAAGCAAAAAAATCACTTCCTCCTCATGTGAAATTTTTGAATTTGAAAAATATGGGGGAACATTTATTTTAGAACCCTCATTTCCTTCTTTATCAGGTCCTAGACATACAAAATCTACAACTAGTTCTTTAGGAGAGGCATCCAAGTAATCATATTCATACGCATCATACACCAATAATCTAAAAACTTCTTTAAAACTGTCACCAACATGATTTATGATGGGCTGACTGCAATTTCCATAAAACAAAGGATTATAATCCCTTCCTTGCATAACATTAATATGATCCTTTTCTTTCCCATACAAAATAGAATTGGATGGCAAGGAAAGTTCTTCATGTTCACATTACTCATTCAACTCTAACCCCTTTTCCATTTTGTCATCACTGTCTTGATCTAAACATTTCTTAGACATCCTAAGATTATCTTCAAACTCTAATGAATCAATAAACATACGTTGCAATGTGACTGACTTTATTTCCAAAAGCAGTAATGACAATTTGGGGGGAAATACAGATGCATAATGCAACTTAGCAGCACCTTCTAATGGTTGAATTTATTTTCGAATACTATAATAAAATCTTGAAAACCTCCTGTTAAAACTAGACATAGTTTCATCCCCATGTTTCTTCATGGAACACAACTCTGAAAGTATTTGGTCCAATGATGTCCTCTCACTGAAAACCCAAAAAACATATGACAAAACTCTTCCCATGTGTTGATGGATCCAAGTTGCAAATGCTTAAACCATTTTTTAACATCTTCTTGCAAAGATTGGGAAAAATATCTCATACAAACATCATCATGCTCTATCTCAAAGAGGTCAAGGAAATATTCGAAGGATTGTATATGTTTCTCACTTGTAGGTCCTTAGATTCTTCGTCAAACTTAGGAAGGTATTTGTAGTGTTTTGTAGGAAAATCATGAAGGATATGAGGTAGGTTAAGTGGTCTATCGACGATTTTGTTTATTGGACAAAACAAAGTTATTTGGAAAGGATCCAACCTCGACTTCGGTATTGTGGGGTTCACAACACTTTTTTTTAATTTCACGCATTTCGGATCAATGGTCTTGATCAATATCAGATGTACAGGATGAATAGATACTCTCATTTTGTGAGGAAGGATATACAGGAGTGAATTCAAGACTTTGTTTGGAGTTAAATAAGCCATGAGGGGATCTTTTGATAAAATTAGTAAAGGATAAGGAAATATTTACAAGAAAAGATAAGACGTTTTGGAGAAAGCTGAAATTCAAGTAACTTATCCTTTCATCAATCCTCCCCATTTATTTACAATGAGTTCATTTCCCCAGTAGAGTACGCCAATCCCCTTTTAGAACTTGAATTTCTGAATCACATCACCAGTGGAGTCGTTGAATCATTCGAACCATAGATTCTTTGGAAAGTGGAGTCATCGGGTGAAGGCTCCATTATCTTCTTGATGTCTAACTGTCGTTCACCGTCAATAGTGGGATTTACAATTCTATCATCCATACTCCAAGAATATTTGAACCCCTCTTCCCATATATATCCTTTTGGTTGTTGATCTCTCCCATGGATTCGCCTTCCAGAATATTTTAGTGGAGTCGCTAGGGAAAATGATACAACCTTTTTCTTATGTAGCAGTCTTTGTTTTCCCAGAGAAACCCTTTATCCTTAGAATCTTTATCATTCTTCCTAGGGAGGATTTTCACTTCTTCGTCCTCGGGAATGGTGCAAGTTTGTTAGCAGTCAGAATCACACCCAAGGTTTCCAGTAATGTCCCAAATTTTTCATTGGGTCACAATGGCCAAATCACATTTTCCATGTTCATGAAAGTTGTTAAAGGGATGCTAAAAGTCAAATAATTTCCAAGGAGGAAAATCACTAATTTCCTAGGTTGGGGGTGGAAGCTTTGATATTTGGAATAAGGGGGATAATAAATGATGTTTAGACATTATAAGGGGATAAATATTTAATAATGTAGGTTATTAAATAAATAAAAGAGAAAATGGAAGTGGAAATGGAGCATGAAGACACGTGGAGACTATGGGGCCCACAGTAGCTAGAATTCCTATGTTAAATGGTATCTTTCTCTTGCAAATTCGAATATATGGGAAGCCTAATGTTTTTGCATGGATTATAAGGATAATATACTTGTCCATATACTTCATAGGTTGAATTTGGGATGAATTGTAACTTACATGGGAGAGGAAGAGCCAAATGAGAGTTTCATGGACACTTGGCTAGATTCCCCTTACATTTATGACATATATGACACCAATGATGGAGATTCTATGACAGTTATGAAAAAATTCAGATATGAAGGCTGAAATACTGACATACTGACATGTCAATACTGAATAGAGCATCTTAGAGGTCAAATTTGGGAGATGGAGAAGGCCAAGAGGCTCCTACTCAAATTTGGGAGAAGAGGGAAGGTGAAGAGAGAGGCCACATGGCATAGCATGAGCAGCCACACCAATTAGAATTGGCTTTGGTTTATGAATGGATTTGGAACCTTATAAGGCTAATAATTTTTATAAAATACAGGGATAAGCCATGAGAAGAAGCTTTTTCTCATTTGTGAATTGTGAGAGCTAGTGGATGACTAGTTTTCTTGCTTACGCCAATTTCGAGGGTGAAAGATTCCCATCCTAGTTGGTGTTTGGAAATGCCACTCAGGTATTTCATGGAGATTTAATGAAGTATTATTTGTAGGTGTAATATATAGGAATTCATGTGGATTCTTCTATAGCAGCACTCTCTCTCAACTATTTCCAGTTTTCACACCATATTCATGCCAATGGAGGGATTGCGCTTTCGGTGAGATATTGATCTCTTTGGGGAATATTATAATGCCAATTATATTCTGTTATAATTTTTATTCTCTGTGATTAATTTTCAGAATACTCTCAGGTCGAAATACCCAAAATAATTCATGTAAAAATGTTGAACAATGAAGAAATAGTGTCATTTCCCCACTATCTTGTTGTGAACCATTGTAATGCTGATGATTTCGAATTGGGAGAGAATTTAACTGTACATTTATGATTGTAATCATTTAAATATTCTCTATTATTAATTCTCAGAAATTTTCAAGTCGAAATTCCCAACAGTTGTATGTCAAGATGAATTTTAATGAGCAAACAATGACCATTTCCACTCCATTTTGATATATGCCATGGTAATGCTTATTATTTCGAATGGAGGAATGTATATATGATAAATGTATGATGTATGGACTTTAATTAATGTGTATTTCAAGTATCATGTTCAGTACTTAAGAATTTGAATCCATTTTACTCATTTTTATTGCATTGGGAGAAGATTTGGTGCATTTTCCCCAAGGGTCAAAATTGTGACTTGGGAGTTGTTTTGGAAAGATTCATAACAGCCTGTATAAAATGAACCATGATGCATATGAGACTTTGAAAAGGTACCTTACACATACCCATCCTCTATTCATAAATTCAAGTGACTTTGGGATCATTTGTGAATCCATTTCCGGCAATTACCCAGGGGGAATTGGAGCCCCAATTTGCTAGTAAAGAATCCTACTTTGAACAGAAAATTAAACAAGTTTGCAGAAGTAATTTGGAGGTAAAAAAACATACATGAGAATTAAATTTTAATTATATTATCATTCATGTACCTTCAGAGAAAATTTGGAAGCATTTGGGTCCATTTGGAGGTCTAGACATCAAAACTAGTTAAGCTCAAAATTGGGGAAAAGGTGAAAAATTGGTCAGTTAGTAAAATTTCAAAAAGGGACATTACAGGTTACGGAAGGTGAACCCTAAGGTAACAGCAGAACCAATTTAGGAAAGGTGAGATGGATTCTTCCTTTCTAGAGAGGGGTCTCTCACAAGAGAATTTATTGAGGCCAGATTTAGAGATAAAACAAATTCACATTGAGTTCATGGTTGAAACAGGACAAACACAATTGGGATATGGAGTCACAATTATCAGAAGATACATAGCGGTTTGAATAGGAAATGGCTACATAAGAAAGGTAATACTTTGGTTATGGCCAATGTATTTTTGTTCTAGTGGAAAAGGAGGTAGGACAAAAGCCCATTAACGTAGAGCACCAATTAGATGAATTCTGTGCTAACTTTGGTAGAGATAATTTGTGGATATTAGAGATGATAGACAAAGCATAGAAAAGTATGAATTATGAAACTATCATACAATTATCTCATATATGAAAGGAAAAAAACAACAGAAATATTAACAAGGAGAACATGCACATAAAGGAAAGAGATCACAAACTGTAACTTGGAAACACACATGAATTTATGCATTCAAAGACCAGCATTTGGATCTACAAATTTTATTTAAATAGATCAAAATTACATATGCACAAAAGGTCTCACGGGTTTCAACCATTTCCCCCTTTATAGAGGGTATACTCATAATTCCCTAGACCCCCGACGCCGACCTCAAAACAAGTTCAAAAATTGGTTACAACCATAATCAAACTCCTAACAAACTAAGACATGGCATATTCACCACGATCAATACATACAAAAAAGAGAATATGGAGTGATGTGCATGCTTGACTTAAACAGTAATGAACATATATAGTTCTAGGCTCGCTTGTCATGAAAATGACAGCTCGAGATACTTTCAACGATTTTTGCTAACTCAGCTTGATTTGTTTCTCCTCTTGTTGGGCATGCAACACACCTTTCTGCTTATGTACCTTTTATTTTCATTCTGTGTTCGATGGTGTGTTTTTCTTGAATTCACAGCTGGAATGAAGGTTTATGTCCCTTCTATGTTTGGTTCCCTTCCTAGCACTTTCGTCTCCTGGTAACACCTTTATTTGCGTAGACCTGGAGAAGACAACCCTATTTTTTGACAGTAACAAGTCCTTGATGGGCTCATCATTCTTGTCCCTCTCTTCCCCCAAGAGAAGGGTCCTCCAACAAGTCATACCGACACAACACCTCCTTGGACTTGTCATCATTATAGATGAAGTTGGCAATATGAATCAACAACAATGATGACAAAGACCTTTGATCTTCTCTCCTCCTATATGAGCATTCACTTCAACAAGTCACCCTAGTAATGGATACTATGTACTATGATCATGGAGACAACGACCATGTATGGAGGCTTTGGTGTGATACCCATTGGACCAAGGACTCTAGGCACCGCTTCCATGGGGGTGTTGCATTTTATTAGGACAACATTTCCCTCACCAGCCTCAGAAGGTATTTATAATGTGATGAGCATCCTTACATCGACCTTACTGGCGTTAGAAAAATTCTCTAATGTAGTGAACATATTTACCCTGATGGTTGGAGCCCTCTTAGCATGAAATCCCAAGAATGAAAGAATTTTGGAGTGGTGCACATTGGCTTATAGAATACCTTGGAAAATAGGTTTCTCAAGCAAGATAGCCATCGCATACCTTCTTTCAAGACCCTCAGGATTCTTGACCAAATAACATTTAGCCACCTTTTCCTTCTTCAATATTTACCTAGTATGTATCTTCGAATGGCTCTGAATGTGGTCCTTATAAAGAGGTTGGTGGTCAAACTCAACAACGGCCCTGTCAAACCTTCATACATGTCATCATTAAGTAGCATGATGACAACACACATGGTCATGTGAGTTCAATATCTAATCCTTATGTGAAGATACCATCCATGCCACCCCTTTTTGTTACAACGTCATGCTATCGAGGGAGAAAATGACCTCTGGCTTCATTCTTCATCATCCCCCGGTTAACTCATGGCATGTGGACTAAAAATTTGGAATTCTGTCGACCTCTCTTAGTGACGGTATCAGAATGTCCTTGCTTTCCGCACCCCTATTTCCTTACCCCACTAAGTGTGAGGGCCATACATATCTTCTGTCATTTGATCAGCCCCCGATTACCACATGCATGAGGCATCAAACCTTTGGATTTCGGGAAGTGATCTATGCTGTGGATTTTATTCATGGTTGTAGATCTATTTAAATCGCATATGGACCTTCGATTTCCTATCGCCTCTATCCTTTACGTACTCACCCCCAAAATGTCACTTCTTTGCATCTAAGATGAACGGAATTGGTTTCAACCATGGATCTTCATTTTGGTTTTCAATAGGGCCTTTGAAATGTGTGTCCTATATGCAACCCCATAGCTTTCAATCCCAATTATTTCTCATACACATTTCAATGAGTGGAATCATTTCCATCCCTTTGATCGGAAGTGTCTTCAATCTCTGCCGTCCATTTTTAACGAGCATACCATTTTCCACAAATCTTAAGGGTGATTTTATCCTCGCCTGTTCAATCAGTGGAACGAATGTCCATCGTGGATCTCTCCTCAACTCAATATCCGTAGTCAAGCCTTGTCTTCAATCTAACCCATTCCTCCGATTTGGAAAATGGAATCCCCGCGGGCACTTTAATTTATCGAAATTTACCTCCTCCGCTGATGTTGGGACGCGTACCCTAAGGATTATTAGTTTTGGTAAGTTTGCGGTTGTTTGTAAGTGGAGTTATGGGTCAAAATAGTCTTAGGGGTGTCGGGGTAAGTTAGAACCCCTTTTGTAATAAACCCATGGTTTAAATCCAGGGTTTAGGGTTTTGGGTGCCCATGGTTCGAAGCCATGGTTTTGTAATAGCGCGATGTATAAATAGGCATTTTTGTAAATAAGAAAAATTTAAGCTTTTGATGTAAAGAAAAGAAAGGCGAAGCTAAGGTTGATTATGTAAGGAAAGGTTAAGTCCCAGCTGTGTGTGTGGACGACCTCTGCAGCTGTGTGCGCAGAGGGTTTTGTAAGAATATTGAGGAAATATCTGTAGCTGTGTGCGCAGAGGCCTGCTGCTGTGTGCGCGGCTGTTACGGACTGAAGGGATCTGCAGCTGAGTGCGTAGATCAACTGTGGTTTTGTAGCAAGTTGAATAAAACACAGTTTGTGGACATAGCCCCCACACTGGGGGTGAACCACGTTATATCTGGTGTTGTGGTTTCTTGTGTTGTTTCTCTTTCTGTTATCTTTTATGCATTAATAACTGTATACATTTGATAACTTAGATCACTGCTAATAACAAGCTTCACTATGAATTCCCTATAGTGGGTTAAGCAAGTCATGGTTGTTTATCTATATTTGAAGTTGTATATAAGTGAATGACAAAGCTGTGTAATTGTTGATTAATAAGATTATTAAAGGATAAGGTACAGTAATATCCCTCTCTGCTTGCAGAAACCTGATTCAGCGGCACCCCATTGCTGTTTCAGGTGAGACTGCAACCTGCGCGCAGGTTGTTGCCGAAAGGGCCAACACTGTGTGTCTTTTGTTGGTGCGACATAAAAGGATTAAACCTGGGTCTGCCCTATTTCCCAACAAATTGGTTTCGTTTCCGGTTGAACTCAGTATCTACTCAAGAGGGGTTTACGTCGTACCTCGAGGGCTATGTTCTGGAGGCCCTCTGCGAAGGAAATCGGGGATTGGCTTGATGAGACTTATCAGAAATTTGCTGAGAAAGAGAACACAAATCCGCGTCGTAGCGCACGTGACTTTTTACAGAGGTATGTTTTTTGTGATGCTTATGAAATTTTCTTTGGTAGCATCCACATAGAGTTGCACCAGTGGCTGTCCAGGTTAGCTGAGAAGCGAACCAACTTTCGTGAAGGGTGGTTTTCTGTTTGGACCCCCGCAAGAGTTAATATAGTACAAAGTGTAAACAACGAGATCTCCCGAGCGGTTGACTTCTGGACCACACGGACCCTTGAGGCCTTTGTGATGGAGTTCGCCATCGACACGGGCACTTCCTTTAGTGACGCCGAGTGCCGATTTTTCCAAGGACCGCGGGGTAATATTTTGAATTTATTTAGCTTGAGAATTAAAATGCTATTGGCCGAAAAGGGAATATTGCTATTTGAATCAGATTGTTAGCTTTTGTGTTACTAACATATGTTTGCAAGTGACAACACTCTCGCTGCGCACAGTAGTTTTCGGCGAAGTGGAAAAGGGTATAAACAAGATTTCGCGTCCTACTCCTTAGGCCAGGATACCACACCGTCCCCTATCAATTATGAAGACTCAGACCCAGAAGACAACCCTTCCTTTGGAAACCCTCTGGTCACCCCGCAGCGAAGCTCTGTTGCCCCTGAAATTCTGTCGCAGTTTGACAGTCAACCAAGTCCGAGTATTCCGGCCACAGGTAAATCTGCCTTTGTAAACCCCCCCCCATCGACATCCTATCCCCCTCCCAACCCTCCCAGAACCGCCATGGCCCACCTAGCTGATGATATCAAGCTGCCCATGTTCAAAGGCACGGGATCGAAAGACCCCGAACAGTTCTGGTTTTTATGTGAAGCAGTATGGAACGCGAAGAATATTACAGACCTGGATGTGAGAGCCGCGCAGCTCATTACTTCTTTCCGGGACCGGGCTTTGACCTGGTTCATGAAATTCTCCAGTTCTCAGAACCCTAATTTAGATGAGATTAAGGCAGCCATAACCAAAGAATTTAAGAATCCTAAATCAGAATCGCAGAGCATCACTGAGCTCAAAGAGATTCAACAGCGGCGCGATGAATCTGTGTGGGACTTTGACCAGAGATTCAAATTTCTACTAGACCAAGTCAGCTTTACCATTAGTCCTGTGCAGCACAAGGAATGGTTTATCGCAACATTATTACCACATATCGGAACTCCGCTCATGCAACAGAAGGTTGCTGACCATCAAGAAGCTCTGGAAATTGCAATGAAGCTAGAAACCGCCCCCGTCGGAGATGATTCTGGTATTGCTCAAATCCAAGCGCAGCTAGCAGCAATGGCCCTGGAGCTTCACAATATGAAGAAGGATAAAACCAGTCAAGAGGAGGTCTGGTGTACGCAATGTCAGACAGAAGGTCACGATAGGGACCAGTGCCCCGTGGTCATAACCTACTTAAATACGGGTGTGCCCAACCAATTCAATCCTGGTTTTCTATATTGTGAGATTTGTCGAACCACTGGCCAACATCGCCCTGAAAACTACCATCTTCTTCAGCAATATGTTCAAGTTCCCAAGAACCCCTACTACAAGTTCTGTAAGTCAGTAGGGCATAATGAAGAGGAGTGTTGTAGCTATGACCTCATGCGAGAGCGCATCTCTGATGCCTACCGAGTGCAAAATGAAGCCCAGAATAATGACGGCTATGGTTACCGTGACGGTGCCTCTGGAAGAGGGGCCTTTGGAGGTCGCGGCCGTGGTGGTATGCCCGGGAGAGGAAGAGGCCAAGTGGTGTGTTACAATTGTAACCAAGCTGGCCATTTGGCTCGCGACTATCGGAACCCCACCACAACCTGTCGGTATTTCCGCGCAGTAGACCACATGATTGAACAGTGCCCCCAGCTCATAGCAAAGATTCAGGAAAACAGCAATGGCCCTACCCAGAATATTCAGTTGATTTCCATTGAGCAGAGACCTACCGCAACCATCAATGTGGTCACCTGGAGTGGAGCCACGACGCACATTCAACATTCGCAGAAACAACCTGTCGAGGCATGCGTGCATAAGGCCTCCGAGCAACTCCCAGCACTTAATACTGCACAAGACCAAGCACCAGTCAAGGCGGCCCAGTGCGATCTTGTTGACCCTCGCACACCCGCAGTACCTGCGCAGTAACCTCAGAAGGCCTCGCAGCCGCAAGATGCTTCGACGGATAAAGTAAGTACACTCTCCTCCTTTTTACAGAGTTGTATGAAACTCTTGAGGAATCAGAATGATTTAAAAGAGCTGCAAAAAGTTCTTGCTGTCACAGACCCTCAGAGAGGAGTTGATCAGGATAAAACTGTTAGTCGTGTCCGAAGAACGGGGAGGGAAATGAGATTGAATGTTCAGATAGGGGAATATGATATGACTGATGTCATTTTGGATCTTGGATCAGAAGTTAATGTCCTACCCAAGCAGACCTGGGGACAAATGGGAAAACCTTCCCTGGCTTGGTCACCTATGCAACTGAGATTAGCTAACCAGCAAAGGATTGTGCCCCTAGGGAGACTTCTTAGTGTTCCCATAGATATTGATGGGGTAAGCACTCTAGCGGATTTTGAAGTTATTGAGATCATTGATGATAGCAACCCTTATCCAGCCCTGTTGGGAATCGAGTGGGCCATGGTAAATGCTGAAATCATCAACCTTAAGAGGAGATAGATGACCTTCGAAGGAAATGTTCTATGAGTTATCATACCTCTCGACCCATCCCAAGGAGAAATATATAAAGAACTAATCAGAGATGAAGGGGAGCAGGATACTCTAGACCACATATACAACATTACCTCCCAGGAAGTAGATTATGTCGAGCCTGATGCCGATGGCATACTAGATTGGCAATGTGATAGCTCCTGCATGTCTGATTCAGACGATGGTCTAGAGAATTGGCAGAATCGACTGTACAAGCTACATGGCCATAGGTGCGCGCAACTCACTAAGTCTCTTAGATGCCTTAGTGCATAGCCCAGAGAGTTGCCTACTTATGTTGGGTTGACCGACCGTGGAGAATTTATTGTACAAGCACTGCGAATGCAGACTCTGGAGACAACATTAGGAGCTACAGCAGCAGGGTGGACCGATCACAAAAAGTCTACTCCCAGTTGGGGAGCCAGCCAGAAATTCCTGCGCCTCAGCTTCATAAACCAAGTCCAAGAGGCGCAAAGTAAGTTCATTGGGCAGAATAGCCCTCAGGAACATTTGAGGCAAAGTTATGCAGCATGGGACAACATACCTCGCGAGGAGTGGGTGCATAAGTTCGTGCACACCTTGGAACCTCTAGCACAAAACTAGTATATGGAGGTCGAGCTCCGACATGGCATTGAATACCAAACAAAGGGGCAGAACCAAGAAGCCAGCCCATCAAACCTAATAGTCCTGTCTCCGTCATTCCCAGGACGGGTCGACGGGCAATACTGTGCCGAGGGTGCTTGTTGTCACGAAGCTCACACCATGATTCTGTCGAAGACCACAAACACAGCGAGGCTTAAAATCCGACCGTTGGGAAGCAACCAATTTGGTGGCGGTAGTGTTTTAATTGACTTAAATGCCTGTACTATGACCAGTATCGGAAATTGAGCTCCACTTGGACAAGATTTTCATCGAATTTGGTGCCTTCAATGCACCGTCCTGCCCGATTTGATTGATGGCATGTATAAGAAGATGCCTAAGTTAGGGAAAATTGTATTCTGCATTTCTTCAAGATTTACGAGTGAACCCATGACAACAGAACGAGAGATTGATGATTTGGTAAGAGAATTTGAGCAAGAGGGTCTGATAAGCTGCTCTAATCGGTCGCCTACCTTTGCTCCTTGCGAAGAAGCTCACCCTGCACCACCATGGCCGATGCAGACATGGTCTGCCAGGAAAAATTCCAGAACTGAAGTTCGCTCCAAGCGAAACCAAGACCGACAGAGGCAAACAGGGCAAACACCAGCAGATCATCCTATGGATCCCACCAATTCAGCACAAGTCCTGGCCGGGGGTAGGGAGAACATTGCACCACCGCGGCCAGCTTATCTACAACCTGTTTTCCCAGGTGCCGCGTTACCCCATCGAATAAAGAAATTCACATTAACCACACCCTCGCTGCCACAAGGAGTTTAGCTGATCGAAAGCATGGCAGGGAAGATCGATCCGCTTAAGTACAGCGATCACGACACAAATGACCATGGAAAGTTTCCACAGTTTGAACCAGTAGAATACTTGCACTGTGTCAAGTACCCAGATGATAATGTCACTCTACTTGAAGTACAACCATGGGCTACGGGCTTGGACAAAGCTGGCCTACTCAAGATGCTTGATATTCCCCATTTCATTCGTGGCATACATGTGACCGTAGTGGCCAAACAGTTGCTAGCGTTAGTGCATGATGGCTATTTATGGATAGGGGACCAGCAAATTCCTATTGAAGCCGCACTCATCCATAAGATCACAGGTTTACCAATGGCAGGACCTGATCCGGGAACTGAATTTCTGTCCAAACATGAAGATACAAAGCTCGCGCAAACTATGAAAGAGCGGTTTGGCCTGACAAAGGGGAAACAGGGGTATCACACTTCCACGATTCAGGAACAGCCCATTCGCTTTGCAGCTGAACTCTTAGCCTGCAAACTCATACGGAAATGCAGGCCAACTGAAGTACCTACTCCGGTTATCCGGATTGCTATGAACTGCGCTGAGGGGTATACTTATAATTGGGCCACATATCTTGCGAAGGAGTTCCTGGAGGATGCCCACGACGCACAGGAGAAAGGTAGACCTTTTCATTATTCCTGGCTTTTAATACTTATTGCATTAGTTGGGTGGAAAGAACCCAACGAAGCCCAGTTTGTAGAATTAAACCCAGGCATGCCAGGGGCAGCGAGGTATGCCTCCCTATGGATATCCTTAGATAAGGTATCTCAGTAGATGACGAACACTGTGTTCATCTTTTATGCCATGAGTATCCACTATGAGATTGTGCGAACACCACGGCTTACCAATGAGGTGTTCTCTAAATATGAGGGCGCCACGAACTTCAGTGCCGATATACATCATGTTTTCATTCAAGCCCGCGCAGATCCACAACATCAATGGTTTAAATTACCATATGTAGTCACCGAACCAGATATCAGGGGTATAGTTCAGCACTGGCCGGCTGACTGGCTGAAAGATATAGGAAAAAAACCCTCTATTCCAGTTCCCCCAGCTACCAATATTGGCGCAGGTACCAATCAGGTGCAGCAGCAAAGCCCATTGGAAGATAGCGAAGACCTAAGTGATTCGCAGCTGGATGGTGATGGCCAAGGCAGAGATGGCGGATAGGACGAATAGGATGAGGAGTCGATCAAGACCATATCAGATCCTAACCCATCAACGAAGCGCAAGTCACCAGAAGTAGCAGAGGTAACCAAGCCGTAGTCCCGCAAAAAGTCAAAAGCGTCGAAGGACAAATATATTGAAGAAGAAGCCACTATAATGCTAGATGAGCTGGAGCAAGATATAGAATATTCTACGGGAACGCTTACTAAAAAATGGTCATAGTTTACGGAACTGCATCTTGCTGGGCTCTCAAGTATAGAAAACAGGGTTTCGGAGCTAAAAGAGTTAGCAGCAAAATCAGCAAACAGTACTATGACAAGTAGCACTACAGCACCCACACAGCAGGATATTAGGCAATGGCCACCCAAAGATCACCAAGGCCAGGTATCAAGCGCAGCTCTGATACTACCCGATACAGATTCCCGGCCCCAGATGAGTATGACCATAGGGCTCGATTATACAAAGATGTCCATGTCAGAATTGCACCTCTGCCAGATCGCTATTACAAAGGAGATCCATGCACGAGACCAATTGTCCCAACTCCAATTGGAAGACACCAACAAACAAAATAAAATCTTCGCAGCACGCCTAGAAGAAGTAGCACAACAGAAGAAAGAGGCTGAACATAAAACAACTATGCTGATGCAAGCACTAGACGAGGCATGTCGGAGTCTTTCTGACTCCGACATACAGGGAGAAGAGGAACCAGAGCAGAGAATCGCTAAGCTGAGAGACTATGCCCAGTAGTCTCACAGCGAGATTGAAAGGATGAAGATAGAACACCAGCACCAGATCACAGAACTTCAACTGTGCATCCCTCCCGAGACTCCACCAGAGGTCCGAGAACAACGCCATAGGGACATCAAGGCTTCAGCGGCAAAGATATCAGATAATGTGGCCAGCGTCACAAAACTGATGGAAGATAGCATAGAAGCATGGGCGAACCTACAGGACCATCTAGATGTAGGTAAGATCCAGGAAACCATCAAGTTGCGCCAGGACGAATTAGATGCAGTCAGAGTAGAAATCAAGACGCTGCCACCTATGCAAAAGATGGCTAAAGTGAAGTGCAGCAAGGAACTCCAGCAGGAAATTGAGTCCTGTAGGATGAAGGTAACGCTGCTGGAGAATGTGTTACAGCCCCTGGTTGATGAAGCATTAGAATTGAGCAATACTGCAGAGAGCCAGCTCAAAATTTTGAAGACCTATGACACTTTTGCGCAGGAACGGGTTGACACAGAATCATCTTCAGTGTTACGAGAATTGGTGGAAAAGCAGAAAGTCGCTGATGATATACTACACAACCTCACCAGTCGCTTCCAGACTCTCGTGCAGAATATTCTCCCACCAGAGCCCTCGTAGAGTGTCCCGAGACGGGCCACTAGTGAGTCTTAGGGGCCTGTTGGGACGCGTACCCTAAGGATTATTAGTTTTGGTAACTCCGCGGTTGTTTGTAAGTGGAGTTATGGGTCAAAATAGTCTTATGGGTGTCGGGGTAAGTCAGAACCCCTTTTGTAATAAACCCATGGTTTAAATCCAGGGTTTAGGGTTTTGGGTGCCCATGGTTCGAAGCCATGGTTTTGTAATAGCGCGATGTATAAATAGGCATTTTTGTAAATAAGAAAAAGTTAGGCTTTTGATGTAAAGAAAAGAAAGGCGAAGCTAAGGTTTATTATGTAAGGAAAGGTTAAGTCCCAGCTGTGTGCATGGAAGACCTCTACAGCTATGTGCGCAGAGGGTTTTGTAAGAAGATTAAGGAAAGATCTGCAGTTGTGTACGCAGAGGCCTGCTACTGTGTGCGCGGCTGTTACGGACTGAAGAGATCTGCAGCTGAGTGCGCAGATCAACTGTGGTTTTGTATCAAGTTGAATAAAACACATTTTGTGGACATAGCCCCTACACTGGGGGTGAACCACGTTATATCTGGTGTTGTGGTTTCTTGTGTTGTTTCTCTTTCTGTTATCTTTTATGCATTAATAACTGTATACATTTGATAACTTAGATCACTGCTAATAACAAGCTTCGCTGTGAATTCCCTGTAGTGGGTTAAGCAAGTCATGGTTTTTTATCTATCTGTGAAGTTGTATATAAGTGAATGACAAAGCTATGTAATTGTTGATTAATAAGATTATTAAAGGCTAAGGTACAGTAATATCCCTCTCTGCTTGCAGAAACCTGATTCTGCGGCACCCCATTGTTGTTTCGGGTGAGACTGCAACCTACGTACAGGTTGTTGCCGAAAGGGCCAACACTATGGGTCTTTTGTTGGTGCGACATAAAAGGATTAAACCTGGGTATGCCCTATTGCTCAACAGCTGATCTAGCCCCCTGTCAATCTTGACCCTTGAAATCTGCGAGCATTTTAACTTATTCCACAAAATGCAAAAAGCAATTTTTTTCATGCATGTCACATCAGTGTGAAACATACTCCCTTCGTTGATTTGTCTCATCCTTAGATCACCACCATTGAGATACCATCCCCTTTACGTAGCTTCAGTTGGCCTGCATATTCCATTTCTCCCCCCACCTTAGAATGACAAAAAGGCTTATGACCATAGATCTGTTCATTCTTCTTCATCTGATGGACTACGACATCTGCAAGATAACCTTCTCTTGCCTAAGCCAAAATTCTTAAGCCTGCTTCCTGTTCACACACGATTAGGACCAGATTTTTCTACTCTCATACACTCTCAAGGCCTAAAATCTTAAGTCTTTTCGATCATCCTCCAACCTAGGCTTAGAGACGACCCTTAGGGAAGTTTACAAAAAAATATCAATATTTTCTAAGGTCATATGATGCAAAATTTAGCAGATCTTATTCCTCCAACTATGTAGTGCAAAAATAGTGCTAACACTTATAATAATGGATATCATGAATTTTTAAATATGAGTTCATTTGAAGTATTGTATGGCATAAAATGAAAAATCCACTCACTTGGGATAATCCTATGGAAATAATGGTAATTGGGTTATAATTGATTAAAGAAATGGAAGAGTAGATGGTTAAGATCAAGCAAAATTTGAAAACAACACAGGAAAGGTAGAAACATTGTGTATATAAGGGCAGAGTAGCAAGAGAATTCAGAGTTGGTGAACATGTGTATCTAAAACTCAAGCCAAAGAAGTGTTCCCTAAAGCTTTGGATATGTCCTAAGCAAGCGCCCAAATATTGTAGGCCATTTGAAATATTAGCTAGGATAGGTCCTATTGCATAGAGTTGCTTTCATTACCTCCTTGCATAAAAGTGCATAATTGGTTTTATGTGTCATTATCGAAAAAATATGTGCATGATCCTAGCCACATTATTGCTTGGGATTTGATTTAAGTGGAACTGGAAGTAGATATCATGGTTCGACTAGTGTGCATCCTAGATAGGAAAGTCATGTTTCTCTATAATAGGGCCATCGGGATATTAAAGGTCCAGTGGACCCATTACAACCATAAGGAAGCAATGTCGGAGCTTGAGGACACTCTGTGGGATACATACCTACAATTGTTTTGAAATTTTGGATGAAATTTGTATATGCAAATAGTGTTGATATTCACTAAGGATGGTTCATAAATTTAGGGGGAGCAGAATGTAACACCTCATTTTTTAATGTAGCATGTAATGATGTAAATATGAATATAATGATGAAATGGATAGAAGCCAAACAAAAAAGGTCTAGAATGATTGAGATGGCAAAATTTTGTACATTTTATGTTTAATATAAAAACCACGACTACTGATAGTAAAAAGGACTAAGAAGAGATCAGCCGCTATGATTCAACAAGAGGGGAAAGTGAGAAGGGGGTTTGAGGGGGAGATGAACCTTATGACTTATAAGTTTAACTCATTATATTTATTATTCCTTTTATCCTAAGTTTCGTAAAGCTTCTTTATTAAAGTGCATTAGCCACAACTTGAGTCAATTATCCTAAGGTAGGGATTACCAGGGGAAAAGTGAGCTTCCCATGCATGTCACTTGGCTACTTCTCAACAAGCCTAAAAATTATTGAGAGTTAGTTCATTCAAGGATTATTCTATTCCATTCTCTTATTATTGATCCATCATCCTACACTAGATCCTAGAGTTGTACCTATGAAAAATGATAATTAGAGAGTTGTAGATGCCTTTACCCTAGGATATTGGTTCTGGAAATGTGATTTAGTTTGTGAATAAACCTATCCTGCACTGAATTCCCTAGAGTTCTAGCATGGAGAATCCCTCATTGGCCTGTGCTAGATCCATGGAAGGGAATTGGGGGGGATTACCCGAGGGAATGTTAACTTAAGAAAGGGGCCCTCATTCCTTAGGTTGTGTAGGTTGATGGGGGGGGGAGTTCTAGTAGATTAGGACATTTGTGGATGGGGGTCGACACCTATGGTTTTGTTGAGGCATTGGTTTAACTTTCCTTCTTGTATATTAATAGCACCATCTTAGGAGTGTCCCTTTTTATAGAGAGAATTGGTATAACAGAGTGCCTACGGATGGGAGGAACATCCTTAGTTTGTTTCCAACTAGAGGACATTCTAGGATAAGTTTATAACTTTATATTAAATTCCATTTTTATATCTATGTTTACATATTGTTTAATTTATTGCTAAGTAAACATCTAATTGAATTGATTGCTTAGCATTGTATGAAGCATTCATGTTGGAATTTCCCTGTAATGTTTTAGTATATGCATATGTTGATTTGGGAAAACACACATTTAATTTCCATTTTAATTTGATAATAAACTGGTAAAAAATGAATTTGGTATCACTAATTAATTTAATAAGTTATTTAAGGTACTCGATGACCCCAAAAGCATGGTGTGGTCACTATGTATGTAACATAGTCAAACATCATACGATATCCATTATAGTTTCATAAATCAGATTTCTATATCTTATGTATGGAAAAGTCCTTGAAAGGGAATTACATATTTTAACTAGATGACTGAGCAACATTAATCCGCCAAACGAATAAATTGGAGTGGTAGAATGGTTTTGAAAGAGAAGTAGTTATTCGTTGGTGTTCAAACAAATCACTAAAAAATAAGTAGAAGAAATCATGAGTTGTCATTCATTTCGTGTCTAATTGCCACTATCCTAGTCAAGTCGTCGATTGAGCAGTCATACAATTGAGATTACATTGAAAACAAAGGTTGGAAAAAGCTTGTGGACAATCAATTAAGAATCTGATAGAGGTTTACTAAATATAGATTTGGTGGATCAAGTCTTATGAGTAGTATATGCTTCTCATAAGAAAAATCTTAATACTATTTGGCAAATTCATGATAATTCTGGAAATCTTGTTGAAGGTGTTGAGGCTATTGCAGAGGCAAGGATTCAACATTTTGAGTATCTGTTTAAGAAGCTGATCTCCATCTTCCTCAGATTGTGCATAGTGCGGGTTTCTTTCCTTCATCTGTTTTTGAGGAAGATAATAGAGATCTTATGAAGCCTGTTACTATGCAAGATATCAAGCATGTCCTTTCCATTAGAAAAAATGATAAGAGTCCGGGACCTGATGGAATACCTGTTGAGGTTTACATATGTCTTTTTGATGTTCTGGGTGAGGACCTTCCGAGAGTTATTGAGCTTTCCCAGATAAGTGGTAAAATTCCTGCGGTCTTCAATTCAACCTTTCTTTCCCTCATCCCAAAGACTGATCATCCTTTGTCTTTTGAGGATTTTAGGCCTATCTCTTTGTGTAATTTTGTCTACAAAGTTATAGGTAAGATTACCTCTATTCGGATTAGAAATTTTTTGGGTAGGTGCATATCTGGTGAACAGTTTGGGTTTTTGCCAGGTAGACAGATTCATGATGTAGTTGGGGTCATTCAGGAAGGTATGCATTCTATGCATTGTAAATCCTTAAAGGCTGTAATGATAAAGATTGATTTATCCAAAGCTTATGATCGTGTAAGCTGGACCTATCTTCGGGTCATACTCTCCAAATTGGGTTTTGTGGGGAACTTCATTTCCTGGGTTATGAGCAGTCTCTCCTCTGTATCTTTCTCTCTGCTTATAAATGGGGTAGCATCAACCTTCTTTAAATCTAGTAGGGGTCTTAGACAAGGCTGCCCCTTAGCTCCCTTATTATTTCTTATTGTGGTTGAAGGTCTAGGGAGGGCTATTCTATTTGCAAAAGCTTGTGAGACATACCATGGCATATCTTTTGGTAATGATATTGTCTTAACTCATGTTCTTTTTGTGGATTATATAGTTATGGTCAATGATGGATCTGAACAATCTCTTTCTACTTTATATGATATTTTAATGATCTTCTGTAAGGCATATGGGATGAATATAAATGATGAGAAATCTTCTTTATATTTTTCTTGCTTGGAAGAAACTGAGATTATTACATTACAGAATATTTTTACATTTCCAGTTGATAGAATTGTTAATGGTATGAAGTACCTTGGGTTTTATCTCAAACCTTGCAGATATCTATTAAAGGACTAGGATTGGCTGATTATAAAGGTTGAAAAAAGGATTAACAACTGGAGCTTTCATTGGTTATCCAAGGGGGGCAAGCTGATACTGATTAAAGTAGTATTAGAGGCCATTCCGGTATATTGGATGCACTTTTGGATACCGATGGGGATCATTGAAAAAATCAGAAAGCTTTGTTTCAAATTTCTTTGGTCTAGTAAACAAAATTCTTATGGTTTACCTTGGACATCCTGGAAGATTTTGGCTAATCCAAAGTCTTTGGGACACTGGGGACTTAAAGATCCCGTTGTTTTTGCTAAGGCTCTTGCAGGGAAAAATATATGGAATATTATTCATGGCATGTGGTTATGGGTAAAGATTGTTGTACATAAATATATTAATCCATTGAGTATTTTGGAATGGATTAGATCTCCTGTCAAAAAGAAAAAGAATATTTCAATATGTTGGAAAGCTGTTCTATGGGATTTTGACAATATAGGATATTTTCTGGAATGGAAGGTTGGTAATGGTAATGTTGTTCGTATTGGTTTAGATCCCTAGTTAGGGTGTAAATGGAGACATGCTTTACTATCTTCCATTCTTGAAAAATACATTTGGCTGGTTTTAATGTTTTATCTGACATTGGACTTCATGGATTGTCTGCATTGATGGATCAACAATGGTTTCCTGCAGATTCTATTGATTTTACTGACCCTCAAGAGATTGAAGTGTGAAATGGTTATGTAGCCATTCTTAAATCTAGTCATGTTAGGATTTCAACTGATGATGATTCTCTAGTTTGGAATTTATCTAAATCTAGTCGTTACTCACCTAAATAAGGTTATGCTCAGCTTATGATTAGAGATATGGATCATATCTGGTGGTGGAAAGTCTTATGGAAGATGAGATGTCCTCTCAAAACAAAATTATTTTGTTGGTTTCTCCTTTCTGGTAAAGCATTGACCTGGGATGTCCTTATCATGAAAGGTAGAGAAGGACCTAGTAGGTGTTTTTTGTGCAAAATGGAATGTGAATCCAATTTTCATATTGGAGTGGATTGCCCTTTTTCTCAATCTGTATGGTTAATTATTGAGGACAATTTGAGACTTAATAATCTATGGAATGGAGAATCTGTTACAGCTTGTTTCAAAAATTGGTGTTTAAATCCAGAAGTGGAAAATTTTAAACCGTTACCTATCATTGTCTTATGGTTCATCTGGAAGGCTAGAAACTTATCTTGTTTTGAAGGTCTTTCCTTAACCCCTGCATAGGTTTCTAGTTTCAGTTTGGGAATGATGAAGAATATTCCTCAGAAGAATTCTGTTGTTTTGATTAGAACTATATTTGTGGAATTTATTGATAAAACCTTTGCATGGAGTTTTTTTTATGGATATGAAGCAGGGGATCCAAAAATTTGTGGAGCCAAAGGTATGCTGTTTTTATCAGATGCTCACTTTTTCTCTTTTAAAGCTGGATTAGGAGTGGGTACTAACAATTTTGCAGAATTATGTGCCCTCAAGCTACTTATTCTTCTGGCTCGAAGGAACTCTGTGTATAAAATTCAGGTTTTCGGTGACTCTCAGTTAGTTATTAACTGAGAATCTGGTAAGTACTGGCTAATGAATTTAGAATTATCCATGATTCTTCAGGTTGTTAACAGGATTACTGATGGATTCGATTATGTGTCATTCCAACATATCTATCGGGAAAGAAATTCTTCTGCATATGCTTTGGCAAAAGCTGGTGGAAGTATATTGGAAGGATCTTAGTCAATTATGGAACATAAAGCAGACGCAATTGTGGAAAACTTTCAAGTTTTCTAAAACCAACTTTAAAATGTTCTATTGGGGCAGTACGTTGACTTTGGTATTGTTGGAGATATCTATTTTTCTCTTTCTCAGTTTTGATTATGATGCACAGCCTTTGGTGTTGTTTTTTTATGTTTTGGGACATATATATGAGAAGTTGTGAAACTGTTTTAATAATTTTGATATGAATTGGCCTTTGAATATAATGGGTTTATGCTGGTATGGGGCATTATCTTGGAGGATACATTTTTTTTTAAAGGTTTTTAATTTTGGACCAAATTCCATTTTTGGCATTATCAGAGATAACTTTTTGGAGGAAGATGCTGAGCTCAGAAAACTGATATGAGCAGTTCTATGGAAGAAGTTAAAAGTTTTTTTGGGATAGTTATATGAGCAGTTTTGAAACTGTTTTATTATTTTGTAATGGCTTTTATGCCTTTGGAAATATTTTTGTTTTTTTTCAAACTCTTTTATGGATTTTAACTTGACAGTAAACACTAGCTTTAAAGTTGGGTCTCTTTGTGATAATGAACATTTGTGCCATCTGCTAAATGTGAATAAATATATTTACGAATTTTTTCTTTGGAAAAAAAAAGTATATGCACATCGAGGAAGAATAGTCACTCACTATTTTAATTCCAAAGTGTTCAAAGCGCCCAATCCATCATAATTGATAGTCAAATCCAAACTAATGAAAGAAAATAATAAAGTGTCGATTATAATAAAAAAAAAAATTATATTATATTACTAAAATGAAAAAAACATAAATTTAAAACAATATTTATAACCTTTTAAGAACCAATGTATTAAAGTTACTTTAGAAAACGTTATAAAAATTATTCCTAAGTACCAATTCGAAATTTAAGAAGGGGAAACATATATAAAGGAATACATTAGGATATATAAAACTAATAATTGAATTCTCATTTTAAAAATTATATTTTAGTTTCTAAAAGTGATTAATTTTAAAGCAAGTTTGTTGAAGGTTGATTTGAAAATATTAATACATCAATCTAATTCATTAAATATTGACATCAAATTTTATTTGGTTACAAGATTTTTAACTGATTGTGCATTTCACAATTAAAGTGGTTAATCTTACTTATCTAAGCACTTTTACTTATGAATTCAACATGTATAATCTAGTCATCAGAAAATATGAAATGAAAATAAGAGAAGAGACAAAAACTTGTTAATGGAGTTCACCCATTGTAATGTCTCTTGTGAATAATTTTCCCAAAGTTCTCAAATTCACCAAATTTCAATTCTCCATATATGGATAAAAACTGATTCCAAACTCCTCCAATTACTTTCAAACTTGGTGAGGAAGGTCATGAGGGGTGATGGGACACATTAAAACATCTATCATACATATAATAAATTTATATACCCAACCATGGTCTGAAATTTTCAAGGGAAGAAGTTTCAGGACAAGACTAGTCAATTTGGGAGGTGGAAATCCCCCATGGGTCCTGGAACAAATCTCTTCCAAACACTGTACAACCTCCACTAATGATTGGTATGAGACCCGGATATGTTATAATACATTAATTAAAGTGTGTTTTCAACATTATATGTGGTTTTGGGGTCGATTAGGTATCCAAGATACTCGGGGAATTTACTAGTAATTTTGAGGCTCAAACCCCCAATGGTAGATGGCTCCAAATAGCTCCAACTGCTCTCAAATTGTACCAGAAGGTGTATGAATGATGTTAATACATAAAAATTGTGTTTATAAGTGTCTTTAAACCATGAAATGACTTCTGAAACCCACTTTGTAAATATGGTCAATGTATGGAGTTTTACGAGTAAATTGTGGTTCAAATCCCTTATGGGTAGATGATGAAAATGACTTTCCAAATGCACTCGATCCAACTCAAATTTATGAATGGAAGTAGGGTATATATAAATTACATCAACATTAACTCATTTTCATCACCATTCAACTTTTAATTTTTGATATAACTCCCTTAAATCATATGCAAAAAGACTAGTTTCAACCTTGGGGGAAATGATAGACAATCTTCTCCAAATGCTATGAAACTCAACAAAATGACTCCAAATTCTTATGTACTGAAAATTAAACTCATATAATACATCAATAAAAGTTCATTAATTCATATTCCATAAGTATTTTACGTATCCATTCGAATCCATCAACATTACATTGGTTCACAACAAGGTAGTGGGGAAATGGCACTGTTTCTTCATTGTTTAACATTTTTACATGAAATATTTTGGTATTTCAACCTGATACTTTATGAATATCAATAAAATAGTATTAATGTAATTCCATTCATCATATATATATCATATAAACATTCTTTCATTCAAAATCATCGGCATTACAATGGCATACATCAATATAGTGGGGAAATGGTCATTGTTTGCTCATTTATAATAACTTTTACATACAACCATTTGGTATTTAGATATTATACTTTATGAATATTAATAATATATTATATTAAGCTTATTTCCATCATAAATGGACCATCATAAGCTCTCCCAAAGAGATCAATAGCTCCCCAAGTGCGCCTTAGTCCATAGAGCAAGAATATGATGAGAAAACTTAGAATAGATGAAAGAACAAGATGATCTTGAAGTATAACTAATATTCATTGTAGCTTGAACCTGAAACTTATGACTCCATTAAATCTCCATGAAATAGCTGAATTACCTTTCTACACACCAACTTGGATGGGAATATTTCACCCTCGAAATTGGCTAAGGTAAGAAACTAGTCATCCACTAGCTCTCTCTATTCACAAATGAAAATTTCTCAAATGATCCAAATCTGCATTAATTATTTGTTATTGAAATTTATAAAGTTTCCAAGCTCTCTATGGGTCAAATTCCTTCCAATATATGCATTCCAACTCTAGTTAGTAAGAGATTCCAAAGAATTCCACTTGTACAACAATTCCTAGTCTCCCACTTCCACCAAATCACATGTGGAAGCATATTAGCTACCCTAATTCCCTTGAGCGCCCTCTTGGAGATAATTTCAGCCCTGAAATGTCATATATGTCATATTTTAGCCTTCATATATTATGTTTTTCATAGGTTTCATAGAATATTCATCATTGTTTTCATAGAGCTAGGGAATCTAGTCCAAGTGTCTCACTAGCTCCAAAATGTCTCTTTCTCTTCCATGCGAGTTACTCGTCCACTCCAATTCAAAATTAATTGATTCATGCAAAGTATATCAACCTTCCAACTCATCCCAAGACCCTTTCTCTTCTTATGGATTCGAAATTACAAGAGGAGGATGCCATGTGGCATAGAAAATCTAGCTTGTGTGGGTCCCACATCCTCCATGTGTCTTCATGATCAATTGCCACTTTGATTTTCCCTTGTATTTATTTATTTTTTTCCTTTATTAAATATTTATTCCATTCTAATGTTAAAATATCATTTATTGTTCCCCTTATTCCAAATATCAAAGCTTCTATCCCCAACCTAGGAAACTAGTAATTTTCCTCCTTGGCAATTATTTGACCCTTAGCATCAATTTGACAAACTCTCATGAGTATGGAAAATGTGATTAGGCCATTGTGACCCAATGCAAAAATTGGGACATTAAAAATACTCACTTCCCAGTATTTCTTTTCCTCCATCAATTTCAAACATGGGTGTTGAAGAACCTGCTTTCTGTATGATTCTTTAAAGTTGCCACTGAGCTGCCCAACTTTGAGTCTTTGAGATTCCATATAGATTTTAGAGAGGAACCACCATGCTTGTTGTTGCACTACTCTGCTTAAAATCTCTTTATTAAGTGGGTAATCCATCTCCCATGCTTCTTGTTTCCCAAAACATTTGAAATCAATGGGACTAAAAAATATCCCAAGGTCCCATTGCTTGTATTCCACTCCAACAATTAAGAGTGCTCTCCAACCCATACCATTAGGAAAGAGAATTATGGGATCCCATTTTATTGTATAAATTCTTCCAAACATCATGAGTACATAATATATATCATCAAAGTACATAACAACATAATAAAAATGTACTTCAAGGAGGTGCCTCGTCAAAAAATCGTGAAAGTACTTATACCTCCAAGTAAGTAGACCACCATTTTCCAAGTGCATACAAGCTTCAAGTGACCAATAAAATCTGATCAAATGAAATAGGTCCCATATCCTATAATTCTGCTCCAAAAGGATGGGATATGCATCAAAATATTCAGCCATGTATTCTTTCATCCAAGAAGTGAATGAAGAATCTTTACTAAAATCTGAACCAAATAATGAGCAAAAAAACAAGGCGACTTCAAATGACTCAAAGAAGTCTCACCCATCCATCAGTGAATGAGAGAACCATAAGGATATAACAAATTATTTTTCTGGAAACAATTTTTTTCTCCAATCATAAATCTATTCACCTCGGTGTTGGATGAAGTTCCTCCAACATCAAATGAACCAAGTGTTGAGCAAGAAAAACCATGAGTCTTCAAGTGACTCAAATGCATATCATAGGTGCATCCATGTAGATGTGAAGCATAATAAAGTAACAAAGGATGCTTTTTCAAATGTGAATAATAATGTGCTCCAACCATGTCATCATAAAATTTAAATCTAGGAGTTCCATACTCTTCATGTGGCACCATCAAAAAGAACCCTTCCACCCATACTTCGTTGAGACTAATGTTTCAAAACATGGAATTGTAGGATGTCGCAGAATGAACTAACTCACAAAAATGATCAAAAAGTGCAGAAGTTTCATCATGGGAAGGATCCATATGGGTAGTATCATGCATCTCCTTCAAAAGTGTGAAACCTTTGTCATAGATTGGTTCCAATTTAGAGGAATCATGCTCTTCTTTAAAAATTGCATAACCTTCATCAAGAGACAATTCAAGTTGCTCTTCTACCACATCAAGTGTTTGGATATGTTCAGGTTCATATTCAAACACATCAAGCACATTCAAATTTACACATTTCTCACAATACACCATGTCATGAGAATCCTCCAAACAATCTACCATTTGACAATTTGAAACATAGGAGGAAAAACAAGTATCTTGCAACTTTTCAAGAAGTTGCTCATTTTGAATTATGAGGTTATGATTATCCTCATTTTTCTTCAAGTATGCATCATGTAACAATTCATTAATCTCAAACAAATGGTCTGTATCAAAAATCAAAGACATGAAATTACCTTTGATGTGGCACATTTCTCTTTGAATCTTCTCCATGTCTTCAAGGAAGGATGTTTCCTCCAATAAAGTATATCTCCAACAAGAATTTGACACTAATTCCTGAGTGTCATGGAGTATTCTAAGGGGTTATTGGATCTTATTTTCATTCATATTTAAGGATCCTTCAAGAAAATGAGTCTCTTGCAAATGAACCTCCTCATCTTCTTCCTTCTTACTTGGACCAACTTATTGAAGCTCAAGTGGTGATGGGAAAGTTGATCTTGTTTCTTCTTCAACTGCTAAAAGGTATTCATTTTCATGTTTAATGGAAGTTTGTCTTGCAACAACACTTTAAAAAGTGATATCTATGTCACCAAAATATAGGTGTGAGAACCCATCAGTAGGTACTCCTTCATAGTTCAAGCATCCATCAATAGATGATCTTTGTTTCATTTCCAAGGTAGGATGTGTCTCGAAATGATATTCAATATTTTCAATAGAAACTTCTTCATATGCATGTGATGTCTCTTCATATTTTTTAGAGTCACTTGGGAGTGACTTTCGATCCTCTTCATGTACTACTTCTTCTACTTCACCTATTTCAGAACTAGGTGGTTCATGGGTCTCCTCCTTTTGCTCCTTTAAGCAAGCTAATGCATTTTTCCCCTTGGTTTTCTTAAGATCAATATATTTTCTCCCAAGTTGGAAAGCCAAAAATTAGAATCCTTTCATAATATTCTTGGTCATCTCTTCAAATATAGGTTCCATGATTTTTATATGCTCCTCACCATCATATGCGGTTCCCTTTTCATCCCTAGTCATAGTTTCCTCAAAAAATTGACTTCTTCTCCTACTTATTTTCCCCTCTTCAGCAAAAGAACTTTTGGTTTCAATATATAATGGTGGTCCATGAATTATTTTCCTCATAAATATTAGACCACATCATGTGCCAAGATCATGTGTTGATACCACTGTAATGTCCCTTGGGAATAATTTTCCCAAAGTGCTTAAATTCATCAAATTTCGACTCTCAGTATATGGATACAACCGATTCCAAACTCCTCCAATTAATTTAAACTGTTAGTTTTGTACCTAGGGAAGTGTTCCCCTAGTGAATTTTTCCATAGTCACTTACAGAGAGAACATAAAGTGACCCTTGCATTAAATGACTTAAGTAAAAGCATTAAATTTGACTTTAGAGCATTAAAGTCACTTTTTGATAAATTTAAGTGGGTGAGTGAAATTAATATTTTAGAAATAAAATATGAGCATTTAATTTCATCCCTTGATCTAATCTAATCTCCACCATTAGATTAGAATCACCCTAGGGTTTACTCCAAAAGGCAAGGAAAGGCATTTTGCCTCACTTTTGCAGATTGAAGTGAGAAGAGAGAGCTGAGAGAGAGAGGAGAGAAAGTTTCCATTTTTCCTGAGCAAGAGGAAAAATTTGCAGCACACAAACCGAGGGAAAGGAAAACAATAAAGAGGGCACAAAAATCAAGGAGAAGACAACATCGTTTATTGTTGGTCTGTACAGTCCGTACGACACGTTTTTTGAGGCAGCATGCACGTTTTTTGAGGTAGATTTATGGGCATGATTTTTGAGAAAAAAATTTGGCAAGGATTTCGAGGTCTATCCATTCCATACAGTTCATCCATACAGTGGCACGGAAATTGAGGTAGAAAACAGGAAAAAAATCAGAGTTTGATTTTTGTTGTTCGATACGCAAATCGAGACAGAAATTTATATTCCAGGTTGAGATAAGTTGGTTTGATATTTTATGTGTATTGCTATAAATGATAAAATTCTCCTAAAAAATAAAAATACTCTCTCCCTGACTAGTTTTCCCCTTGTGTATTTTTTCAGGGCCATTGGCCAAAAATCCTAGTGTTCTATGTGATTAAATGGTGTGCTGACTTTTATTTCTTGTCACTGAAAAGATTGTTTATAGCAGTGTTTTAAGTCTGAAAATTTTTGTTTATTTCCAGCGCTTTATTTTTCTGAGAATGTCATAAACAGTGATATAAATTTTACTTGAAACGAGTGGCTAAAAAATAGTGAAAAATCTACATGGTATCAGAGTGGGTTGTGGCAGAAAATTAAATTTTAGTAGAGAACTTAGTCATTTCAAGAATTCAAAAAAACCTTTGTGACAGTAGTACATTTTGCTGAAACATGTTCTTTGAGAAAATGACTTCCGTGGGGTTGAGAACTGAGGATAGGTTATATGGGGCAGCAAACTTTGTCTCATGGAAAGCACGAATTTTATTTGTGTTGAAGGAGAATGAGTTGTGGGAGGAAGTAATTAGAAACACTACAACAAATCCCATTACTATTCTTGATTCTATTGATGTAGTATTACTTGCAGCCTTTAATAAGAAGGATATTAAAGCCATGAGGATAATATTAGATGATGTTAAAGACCATGTTATTCCTCACATTTCAGCGAAGGATCGTGCGCATGAAATGTAGACTGCTTTGACTGGTTTTTTTGCAAGTACTAATGAAAACAGGAAGATGGTACTTAGAGAGAAGCTGGAGAATGTCAAGATGGTCAAAGGAGAGGCATGTATGACTTATCTTACTAGGATCTCTCAGGTGAGAGATGAGCTTGTAGCTATTGGGGTGACCATTGATGCTCCTTACTTAGTGCGTACAACCCTGAATGGGATGACTGCAACTTGGGCTGTGTTTGTTCAGGGATTGGTGGCCAGAGAGAACTTACCATCTTGGGACAGAGTATGTGATGAATTTGTTCAGGAGGAGACTCATAGGGGTTTCTTGCAGTGCAGTGGCTCTACTAGTAGAGGGGATGAGGAGGATGTGGCATTGACAACGAAGGGGAAGAAGAAGAGCAAGAAGGGTCCCAAGAAGGGTGGGGCCAAGCAGCAGCAGGATGGGAAGAAGAAGGATATGAGCACTGTGAAGTGCTTTGCATGTCACAAGATGGGACACTATGCTTCTACGTGTCTGAACAAGAAGAAGAAGAAGCAGCAAATAGCCGCTTTCCATGAGATTGATGATTTTGCAGCATGATTTCAGAGTGATTTTTCACTATGTAGTGGGCATATTGAGATAAAGAAAGCATCCATTCTCACCAGTGTGGATTTTGACAGTCGGAGTGAGTTTTCCTATGTGACAGACCATTCTTATAGTGCATATACTTCCAGCACTTGGTACATAGATAGTGGAGCCTCAAGTCACATGATAGGTGCTCATGAGATGTTTTCCAAGATTTCATAGGCAGAGAAAGATGTGGAGGTTGTGTTGGGAGATGACTCAGTAGTTAGTGCAGTTGGACATGGGACCATTAAATTTCTGAGGGAGTCCATGAGTCCCATGGTATTGCAAGATGTATTGTATGTACCTAGGCTGAAGAAGAACCTAGTTTCGGTTTTCATGATCGAGGATTAGGGTCTTGGGGTGTCTTTCCTAGATGGAAACGTGCATATGTTTCCCAATACTGCAGGACCATCTGCTCCAGTTTCCGTTGGAGCGAGATGTGGGAAACTGTATAGGCTCTTGTTTCAGCCACAACATTCCTTGGCACATAGCAGTGGCATAGCAGGATGGATCACTTACATCATCCAGCCTTGGGGTTGTTGAGGCACATGGTGATAGGTTTACCATAGTTCAGCACAAGGCAGGGAGATGTGTGTAGGGGGTGTGCTTTGGGAAAGTACACCAAGACTTATTTTCCAAGCAATGATATCAGGTCAGCTAGTACTCTTGACTTGATACATTCAGACTTATGTAGACCTGTGTATTCTCTGTCCTTGAGAGGATACCACTATTATGTGACATTCATTAATGACCATTCCAGGAAGACCTGGATCTACTTTATGAAGAGCAAGAAGTATAAGGAAGTCCTATAATGGTTCCAAGAGTTCAAATCTCTTGTGGAGAACCAAATAGGGAGGAAGATCTGAGTCTTGAGATAAGACAATGGGGGTGAGTATACCTCCAAGGAGTTTGATGGATTTTGCAGACATGAGGGGATCATGAGACAGTTGACAATTCTGTATACTCCATAGCAGAATGGAGTAGCGGAGAGGAAGAACTAGTCCATTGTTGGAGCATCCCGAGCTATGCTACATGACCAGTCACTTCCTTTCTTTCTCTGGGATAAGGCTTGCAGCACCATTGTATACCTTCAGAACAGGAACCCCATCGTGCAGTGGGGAACATGACACCTAAGCAGTGATTTTCAGGAAAGAAGCCTGAAGTTGGCCATTTTTGTATATTTGGTAGTCTAACTTACTCTCATGTCCCTTTAGAAAAGAGGACAAAGTTGGAGCCCAATGCAGAGAAGGGCATCTATGTGGGCTATGATGAGACTACGAAGGATTTCCATATTTACCTTCCCTCTCAAAGGAAAGTGGTGGTGAGAAGGGATGTGAAGATTGAGGAGAAGTGGGCCTTCAGGAAGTCAGAGCAGGGAGAGCAACAGGTCCCTGCTCCTCAGGTTGTAGCACAGGTTCCATCTACACAGCAGTTAGGATCATAGGTTTTTGGGGTTACAGGACCACAGAGTGTCGGCACAGGTTCACCAGGTTCAATGGTTAGGCCAGTAGGGTCTTCGGGGACAGGTGATGGGTCTACTATTATAGGTACACCTTACATGGGATTGAGATCAGTATCAGGATTACAGGGTACACCTGGTGTTGTCACACCAGCTTCAGGGTCACAGGAGACTGGGGTTTCTAGCTCTGGTAGTTCTTCAAATGAGGACAGGCCAGTGTGGGAAGAATGTTCAGGAAAAAAGAAGCCTAAGTGGCTTTGAGAGACCTTAAAGGATTCCTTAAAGGCTGGGACACCCAGGGATGAGGTGAGAGCCATCAAGATTTTTGACAGATTGGGCATGGTGTTTGTGGCTTGTACACAAGATTCTGAGCCTTCTACTTTTGAGGAGGCTTCCCAGCATTCAGTATGGAGAGATTCCATGATGGATGAGTACCATTCCATCACGAAGAATGATGTATGGGATATTGTTCCGAGACCAGAGGGGAAGTCAGTGGTGACTTCTCGTTGGCTTTACAAGCTGAAGCATGCGACATATGGGAGTGTGGAGAAGTACAAATCCAGGTTTGTAGCGCGGGGGTTTTCACATGTTAAGGGCATTGATTATGATGAGACTTTTTGTGCTGGTTGCTCAGTATATGTCTATCAGGGCATTGATTTCCATTGTGGCAGAAATGGGTTGGAAGATCTATCAGATGGATGTGAAGACCCCATTTCTCAATGGGATCATACAGGAGGAGATTTACATTGAGCAGCCTCAGGGCTTTGAGATACATGAAAAAGAGAGACATGTATAGAAGCTAAAGAAGGCCCTTTATGGGATGAAGAAAGCTCCAAGAGCTTGGTACTACATGATTGATTCTTACTTGCCGAGTATGGGGTTGCAAAAGAGTGAAGTATATCCAAATCTCTACTTCATCATGGTTGGAGATGAATCATTTGTTCTTCTTCTATATGTTGATGACTTGTTTATCACAGGGAGAGAGAGACCCATTGCAGCTTGAAAGAAGGATCTTGTAGCAGAGTATGAGATGACTGATATTGGACTAATGCATTATTTTTTGGGATTAGAGGTTTGGCAAGAGCTTGGACATATTTTCCTGGGGCAGGGAAAGTATGTGGTTGATATTTTGAGGAGATTCAAGATAGAGAATTGCAGGCCTATGTCGACACCTATGATCACCAATTGGAATAAGCTTCATGCTTCTGAGGGAGAGTTGGTGGATCCTACTTTATACCATTAGCTTATTGGGTCATTGATGTATCTGGTCAACACTTAGCTAGATTTGTGTTTTGTAGTGAACACTCTTAGCCAGTTCATGGTTGAGCCTAGGAGTGTGCATTGGGTCGCTGAAAAACATCTATTGTGCTATCTTTCAAGGACAATGGATTTTGGTTTGGACTATAGAAGGTCAGAGGGGATCATATTGGTTGGCTATACATATTCAGATTGGGCAGGCAATGTGGCAAACAAGAAGAGCACTCCTAGATGTTGTTTTAGTTTGGGCTCGAAAACAGTGTCGTGGTTCAGTCGGAAGTAGAAATCTATTACATTGAGTACTGCAGAGGCTGAGTACATGGCATCCAGTTTGGCCAGCTGCGAGGCCTTGTGACTTCGCAAGTTGTTGGTGAATCTATTTAGTCAGGAGATTAGGCCTACAATTATTTACTATGACAATCAGAGTTGCATCTAGCCCTCTGAGAATCCGGTTTTCCATGACAAGTCAAAGCACATTGATATCAGGTGTCATTTCATCTGAGACTATGTTCAGAGAGGGGCAGTGATGCTTCAGTACAATTCCACAAATGAGTAGGTAGCTAACATTCTGACGAAGTCTTTGAGGAGGGGCAAGTTTGTCTTCTTCAGAGACAAGTTGGGAGTGGTGCACAACACCTTCCTCGATAAGAGGGAGTGTTAGTTTTGTACCTAGGGAAGTGTTCCCGTAGTGACTTTTTCCTTAGTCACTTAGAGAGAGGACATAAAGTGACCCTTGTATTAAATGACTTAAGTAAAAGCATTTAATTTGACTTTAGAGCATTAATGTCACTTTTTGATAAATTTAAGTGGGTGAGTGAAATTAATATTTTAGAAATAAAATATAAGCATTTAATTTCAGCCCTTGATCGAATCTAATCTCCACCGTTATATTAGACTCACCCTAGGGTTTACTCAAAAAGGCAAGGGAAACGCATTTCGCCTCACATTTGTAGATTGAAGTGAGAAGAGAGAGCTAAGAGAGAGAAGAGAGAAAGTTTCCATTTTTCCTGAGCAAGAGGAAAAATTTGCAGCATGCAAATCAAGGGAAAGGACAACAACAAAGAGGGCACGGATATCGAGGAGAAGACAACAGCATTTATTGCTAGTCCATACAGTCCATATGGTACGGTTTTCGAGGCAAATTTCTGGGCACGATTTTTGAGATTTTTTTGGCATAGATTTTGAGGTCCATACTGTCTGTACATTTTTTCCGTATAATCTGTACATTTCACCCGTATAGTCCGTACAGTGCACAAAAATCGAGGCAGAAAAAAGGAAAACAAATTAGAGTTTGATTTTTGTTGTTCGACACACAAATCGAGATAGAAATTTATCATCTGGGTTGATATAAGTTGGTTTTTTATTTTTTTTGTATTGCTGTAAATGATAAAATTCTCCTGAAAAATAAAAATACTCTCTCTCTGACTAGTTTTCCCCTTGTGGGTTTTTCCAGGGCCATTGGCCAAATCCTAATGTTCTGTGTGACTAAATGGTGCGCTGATTTTTATTTCCTTTCACTGAAAATATTGTTTATAGTAGTGTTTTAAATCTGAAATTTTTTTTTTATTTCCAGCGCTTTATTTTTCTGAGAATGTCATAAACAGTGATATAAATTTTACTTGAAACCGATGGCTAAAAACTAGTGGAACATATATAAAAACTTGGTGAGGATGGTCATGAGGGGTGATGGGACATATTAAAACATATATCAGACATATAATCAATTGATATACCCAACCAGGGTCTGCAATTTGCAAGGGAATAAGTTTTAGGACAAGACTAGTCAATTTGGGTGGTGGAAATCCCCCCTAGGTCCTGGAACAAATATTTTCCAAACACTGTACAACCTAAACTAATGGTTGGTATGATACTTGTATCTATTATAATACATTAATTAAATTATATTTGGTTTTAGGGTCGAATAGATACCCAAGAGACTCAGGGAATTTACTAGTAATTTTGAGGTTCAAACCCCCAACGGTAGATGTCTCCAAATAGCTCCAAATGATCTCAAATTGCACCAGAATGTGTATGAATGATGTTAATAAATAAAAATTGTGTTTATAGGTGTCTTTCAATCATAAAATGAATTCTACAAATCACTCTGGAAAACTGGTCAATGTATGGAGTTTTACGAGCAACTTGTGGTTCAAATCCCCTATGGGTAGATGATGAAAATGACTTTCCAAATGCACTCAATCCAACTCAAATTTCTGAATGGAAGTGGGGGAAATATAAAGGAAATAAAAATGAACTCGTATGAATCACCATTCAACTTTTAATTTCTGCTATAACTCCCTTAAATCATATGCAAAAAGACTAGCTTCAACCTTGGGGGAAATGATAGGCAATGTTCTCCAAATGTTATTAAACTCAAAAAAATGACTCCAAATGCTTACGTACTGAACATTAAACTAATAGAATACATCAATAACTTTCCATTCATCCATAAACCATCAGTATTTTACTTATACATTTGAATCCATTAACATTACATTGGTTCACAACAAGGTAGTGGGGAAATGATACTGTTTTTTCATTGTTTAACATTTTTACATGAAATATTTTGGTATTTCTACCTGAGAATTTATGAATACAAATAAAAGAGTATAAATTACATTCCATTCATCATATATATATCAAATAAACATTCGTTCATTCAAAATAATCAACATTACAATGGCATACATCAATATAGTGGGGAAATGGTCATTGTTTGCTCATTAATAATTACTTTTACATACAAAAATTTGGTATTTCTACCTGAGAAATTATGAATATGAAGAATAGAGTATATTAATATTATTCCCATCATAAATGGACTATCAGAATCTCTCCCAAAGATACCAATATCTCCCCAAGTGCTCCTCATTCCATAGAGCAAGAATATGATGAGGAAACTTGGAATAGATGAAAGAAAAAGATGATATTGAAGTGTCCAAGAGCTTCCTTGTAGCTTGAAAATTTAACTTGTGACTCAATTAAATCTCCATGAAAAACTTGAATGGCCTTTCCACACACCAACTTGGATGGGAATCTTTCACCCTCGAAATTGGCTAAGGCAAGAAACTAGTCATCCACTAGCTCTCTCTCTTCACAAATGAAAATTTCTCAAATGATCAAAATATTCCTTCATTATTTGTTCTTGAAATTTATAAAATTTTCAAGCTCTCTATGGGTATAATTCCTTCCAAGATATGCACTCCAACTCTAATTGGGAAGAGATTCCAAAGCATGCCACTTGTACAACAATTCCTAGTCTCCCACTTCCACCAAATCACATGTGGAAGCATCTTAGCTGCCCTAAATCCCTTGAGCGCCCTATTAGAGATATTTTTATCCCTGACATGTCATATATGTCATATTTCAGCCTTCATATCTGATTTTTGTCATAGGTGTCATAGCATCTTCATCATTGTTGTCATAGAGCTAGGGAATCTAGTCCAAGTATCTCACTAGCTCCAAAATGCCTCTTCCTCTTCCATGGGAGTTAATCTTCCAATGAAGTTCAACCTTAATTGATTCATGCAAATTATATTTACCTTAAAACTCATCCCAATACCCTTGGTATTCCTATGGATTCGAAATGACAAGAGGAGTATGTCATGTGGCATAGAAAATCTAGCTTGTGTGGGTCCCACATCCTCCATGTGTCTTCATGATCAATTGCCACTTTGATTCTCCTTTGTATTTATTTATATATCTCCTTTATTAAATATTTATTCCATTATAATGTTCAAACATCATTTATTGTCCCACCTATTCCAAATCCCAAAGCTTCCACCCGCAACCTAGCAAACTAGTAATTTTCCTCCTTGGCAATTATTTGACCCTTAGCATCAATTTGACAAACTCTCATGAGTATGACAAATATGATTAGGCCATTGTAACCTAATTGAAAATTTGGGACATGAAACCCATATTGGGATACATATCTGAGTCCACTTTCAAATAGTGAGACTGATCTTATTATTCTCAAAAATCCTAAAATTACAAAAGATAAACTTACGATGCAAGTTCTTAAGTCATCCTTCAGTTTTGCAACTCAAAAACAGAAACAAAAACCATCACTAGTTTCTTCTTGAATTTTTGAGACTCTTAAGTACAAACTCTGCTATACTTGTCTCAATAACATAATCTCTTTAGATACCCTTTAGATCTGTTGATTAAATCGGAAACATAGGTTATAGTTGCAATCTTGTTGAAATTCTAAGTCTTCGATTATAATCTCAACCTATTTCTAAACAGGTGCTTGGGACCTCCTTCAACATGCACTTCAACACAACACTCTGCAAATATCTGTACTACACTTTTCATCAATATGTAATGCATCGAAATATGTTCCTGCATTATACGTCGATCTATGTTCTCTATATTTTACACTATGGAGGCCCATAAACAGTGTTAAATAGGGGGTTGAGGTACAAACCGTCCCCCAAAATTCATGGAAACAGTTTAAATACATTAATTTGTATTTCCACGGTAAGAAAAATGGACGGTGTAGTGATTTGGAGCATTGGATGTTAGCAGGGAGTTCACACGGTTAATCCGCTTCAACTCCCCTTTCATGTGCCACCCATACATACATTTAAATTTAAATTTAATGTATTCTGATTGGTTTAAAAAATATGAGGTGTGGAAAGTTGGTAAAGAACCAACCTTAGTTGGAGGTTATGGGTTCGATTCCCTCAGAGAGCGCTTTGGATGGATAAGGCCCTTTTCTCCTGATCAATGGTGCCACATGGTACCATTTGATTGGTCCATGTGTTGTTAACACAACACCAGTCAACAGGGGCTCACTCTCTGTCGACAACCAAACCATTGTGATCTCCCTGACCACAAGCCCAGACATTTTTTTTCCCATCTAGAAACACCTACAGAGCAGATGAAGTCTCACCCAAGATGTTCGAGGGAGAGCTGACGGAACCAAGTTTCCGCAGTATGGAGGATCATGTGTCTACTTATCAACTTAGCACAACATTATTCAACAGATCTAATCATTTAGATTATGCATTAACCAAATCATGTCATCATTCAATAGATTGTATTAACATAACTAAATGCAACAAAACATAGATGTGCAACCAGATCTAGCAGTATATCATCATTCATAGCATAGAATGATTGCATCATTCACAGATACATGTTTCATTCACATTTGGATCATAGAAAATAGGAAAAAGGGAAAAATAGGAAAAGACACAATGATTCTGCTCAATCTCTGTCATGACATATTACTCTTCACAGCAAAACACAGATTCTCAAAATAGTTCTTCGGTCACATACACAGAGCCAAAAAGTTGTCATTCTCAAAATTGAGAAGAAGCTCTCAGAAGTCCACCAAAGCTAAGAATATCTAACACTTGCACTTCTACATCTACTTATAGTCTTGCACCTTTACGTTTGTGGTCCACTTAACCAACTTCCTAACTACTTCTTAACATAATATACAAAATAATGACCATAATCCACATAGTGCAGTCCAAAACTACAAAATATGACTAAAATACATAAAATATCGTAAATCCGACTTGCGCGTCATTTTCCACCTTGCACGGCATCTTTGACCTTATGCAACATTCACGATGCTACGCAGCTAAATTACGCAAAACTTCCTACTATCAGGCCCCCAACACAATCTTGTGGCTCACCCTTGAGCCATGTCAACTGCTAGAAATAGTGTAGTCGTTGATCTTCACCTTGAAGTCCTCGTATTGCTGGGTGATTTCTTTGACATGTTCTCTGATTTTCTCAGCAGTCTCCCGGCTTTCTGTCAACTCATGCTCTAGTGGATGCTCGATGATCTTTTCTATGACATCCTTTCTACCTTATTGAACTTGTTGTAAACATAAACTACCTTCACCGATATTTGTTCAACAACATATTGAAATGTATCTAACTATGTCGAGCGCGTTTGTTGACGATCCCTAGCCTTCACAACCCATTGTTGCAACTTCTTCAGCTTCGGTGCCTTGGTGACCTATATAACTGGTGGCATCACTTTATGCAATGTCTTCAAAGTTTCCAACTACCCCTCAGCCTCATGCAACTCTGTGGTCAGTTTCTCCAACTGTGCGTCCTAGCCTACATTGCCTCAAAATTGTGTAGTCGTGTCAATTACTTGCTTCTCTTATTGCTCCTTTTCCTCTAGCTGTGTTGGTAAGTCCTCCATGGCATATTTCCTCTCTATAACTTTCTCAGGTGGTGTGTCTGGATGTATCAGGTATTGCAAATCCGCATTATCACGCTGCAATTGTGTAATGATGACCACAAGTCGCTCTATTTTTTTCACCGCGTCTAGCTTTGTCGTGCTCTCGAAGATGTGCTGAAAAGCATCAGAAACTGTTGCCTCTAAGCAGACTCTGTTGTCCTAGAGGTGTGCCTTCTCCACCGTCAGGAAGTCCTGCTCCTTTTTCAGCTCCTCAATTTTCTTGGCATTCTCCTCGATTAGCCATTATTGTTCCTTCTTCAACACCTCAATCTCTTTGCGTGCTTCCACCTTTTTCTCCTGAGACCTCAAGAATTGATCGCTGATAATTTCTTCCATGTCTTCTTACTCCTTATTGGTGACCCTCTGCAATGTGCACCAATGTCTGTGTTGACAACACATTGATTTCTATAGAAATATCCTGTAACTGTTGCAGTGAGGTGTTGAGGTCCTCATTATTGGTCTTGATCGCATGTGGTGGAACTTGCACATTCCTAATCTGCGTCCCAGTGCTGATTGAGTCAATCCCCTGCACATTAGATGCCTTAGTAAAAAATGCATCAAGTAAAGAGTCAAGGAAATTTTTTGCCTCACAAAATCCATCTGTCGCTTGTTTCTTCATATGTTCAGCTGCCACATCCATTGCGATTGTAATGGCCACAATGAGACAGTTCAATTGAGTCTCAATCGTTGGGGCTGCGCTATCTCTTGCACCTTTCTCCTATCTCTTCTTTGTTATTGATTCTTGAAATGATTGCTCCGCTTCCAAATCAATTGGGGTCCGTGTTTACGCTCCTTCAAAATCAAGGTCAGCTGGTGGGTTAACAAATGGATCCACCGGTGCATCAACTAGTGGACCCATCGACACCTCCTCAATACTAATTGATTCTTGCCATTATAGGGGCCAATCTACCATAATAGTCTCCAGATCCACATTAGAAACTTTATATGTTGTGGGAAGCCATTGTTTATCCGGGTCTCCCCGCGCCTGCACATGAATGGCATCCATCCCAATCGTGAACCGAAGGATTCGCTAATATTTCACCATAGCTTCTTATGTTAGTCTTGGAACCTTCACTGCTGCAGCCTACAACGCCTCCCAGTATATCCAGAACTGAACGACATAGTCCTTCAGTCGCTCTATTTCTTTCACAAACCAGAGGTTCTGGTATCACATGCCTTTACAAACTCGCACCACATCTACATCCATCCCTTGATACTCGTTTGGTTCCATCCAAGCCACCAACACAATCAAAATGAGTAACCAGTAGTATGCGAACGATCTCTACCCTACCTGGACTACGAGTGCATCATCCGTCAACTAGTTCATCAAGAACAACGACTAGTTCATATGCACCCCTTGTGCACACTGCTTCAGGTAGGAAATGACCTCTGAATTGCATTGGTTGGGTCTGTTCATTCTGATAACCGCGGCTAGCCAAAATCCTTGTTGCAATTCAAACCATCGGCTTGTTTATACTATCAACATGATATGCTCATCCATCGTGGTGCAGGTTGTATCTTTTCTTCAGTTGTGCAGCCAAACTTCTATCATTGTCTTTCCCCTTGAAATACTGCAATGGGTCGGACCCCTCCTTAGGAAGCCCCTTAATCTCTTAAATAATCACCACAGTGACTGCGACCAATAGTTCTAGCCATAGAATCCCTCTATGAAAGCACATCAACAGCTACTTCACACATGCATTTGCCTCATTCAACCGCCTAAAATGTGGCATGTTGATCAGTCCCAAGAATCCTGATATCTCCAACCCTCACGCCCAGTCAAGTGGAATTCATGCTATTGGGCTGCCTCTCGTTTGTGTCATGGGTAAATAAGGTTATTTTGTAATATTCATTGATGCAAGCATATCATGGCCCTCACACTTCATCCGCATCAGCGAGGTCATAATGTGCCTAGCACAAATCATGCCCTATGGAATCACTGACATCTTGACTAGGTATTTCAAGTTCTTCGTTGTCGCTCTTGGCTTTGCACTAGGCCGACAGGGAAGCACATACCCAGGTATATTCACAGTAGAGACCCATGGGCGGGTTGATGTCTCCTAAGCCCCTGATGTTGACGGAACCATATTTGTAATTGCATCATATTTTGATCGCGTACATGTTCTAGTCTACCTCTTCTTCTGAACCAAGGACTTATGTCGTTGCACCCCACTCTTCTTCTTTGGAACGGATGGCGAACCCACCAACATACTTGCGATTTCTTCTTAGATGGGTACCCCGATGACTAGTGAATCTCTCTCGCTGGAAACATCAACTATGACTTTCTCACGCAGCATGCCCCATAGTTCTCAATTGGGCACTCCACCTTACGCCACTCTGTAACTCAAGCAATAACTACAACTCAACTTCACTTCAACACTCTTTGCACTCTATTGACACTTGACATTTGCACAATGGGGAATTCTAACCGCGTTCATCCACCTCTTATAGCACCGATTCGATCACACACCCATCATGACCAAATCATCTCTAATCATTTCGACCAAATCATGCATTAATCACCTAAATCCATCACTAATCCTATCAATCCAATGGTCAGATCCATTATTAAGGTGGGTCCCTTCAAAAAGCATCACCAGTTAACTGCTTTAACGGTTTTATTACTGACTTGATGTTGTCACGTATTTTGTGATTGAACTCCCTAACGATGATACTGACTCCTATACTTGTGCATCCCCTTCCTCTTGGTGCACCATCTTCCTAACTACCATCTCATGCCATCCTCTTTGTTTTCTTTTTTTTCTTTTTTCATCACACAGTGCCTCAAGCATCGCGTGGCTCCAGGATTGTCTTGTAGGGCTTCAACCTACTACCATTCACTAGCTTTGGCAGCATCGCACCATCTAACTATTGCATTTGTACTGCACCACCTGAGGTAATGGAATTAATGAGATATGGACCTAGCCAATGCATCTGTAACTTACCTGGATTTTTCATGAATTTGCCATCATACGTCACTACCAGGTCTCCTTGCTGAAACTGTTTGTCCTTAATATGTCGATCATGCCAAGATTTTTGTCGAACCTTCTCAATGCGCTGGTGAAAACCTACAAGAAAGCGGTCTTCCTCAAGCTGCACCAACTGCGCTAGGAGTTCTTCTAATGCTGCTTCATCATCCATGCCTATCATTGCTGCTATGCACAAAATTGGAACAGATACTCCATAGGCATGAATTCCTCTTTCCCATACACCAATTTGAATGGTGTCGGTCCTGTCAATCTTTTGCAAGTGGTGCAACATGCCCACAAGACCGCTAGAATATTCAAATCCCAGTCATCACAGTTTACATTACATACCTTTGGGAGTGCATGCTCCAACACTTTGTTGACTGCCTCCTCTATCCCATTTGCTTGTGGATGATATGGGGTACTCTTCTAATGTTGTATCTGAAGATCCTTTGTCATTGAAATGATTGTACGATTGATGAAGTGACTCCCTTGGTTGCTCATCAATATCCTTGGGCACCCAAACCGAGTAACAGTGTTGTCAAAGAGGAACCTCACTACTGTCGCAACGGTGCAATCTACGACAGGTGCATCCTCCTCCCATCTTGTCAAATAGTTTGGTGCTATAATGATGTACCGTGCACCATTTCTCTTCCTAGGTGGATTAATTGGTCCCACAAATTCCACAACCCATTTATCAAATGGTTGTAATGTCACCTAAGGTACCAATGACATCTCATCCCTCCTTGATGGTTTCACATCATTATGGAGAGTGGGCCACCAAAACATTGCATGGAGCACCTTCCTGGAAGTAGCGCGATCTCCATAGTGTTCACCAGCAACTATCACATGTGCCTCTACCAATATCTACGCTTGTTCATGTGGTAGGACACATCGCCTTAAGATCTCATCTGGTCTGAGCTTATAGAGTTGTCCAATGATCAACTAGAAATATGTGACCTTAACAACCAACTGCCTCTTCTGACTTGTAGTAAGCTCCGTTAGTGTTGTTCACGTCACCAAAAACTGAATTTTTTGCTCATAATAATCATCAACCATTTCAACTCTTAATAATTGCGCATCTGGAAACCCATATTCAATGTTTGTTGGTTCCTCACCTATCTCAATCCGTGATAAATGATCTAGGCCAGCATTCAAGTGACCTGGGTTCACAATTATCTCAAAATCAAACTCTTGAAAGAGAAGTAGCCAACGACATATCTTCCCCCAAAAACAGGCTTATTGACAAGGTATTTCAAAGCAGAGTGGTCTATGAACATCTTGAAATGACTACCCAATAAGTAATGGAGAAACTTCTGCAGCGCATATACCATTGCCAAACCTTCCCTCTCTGTGGTAGTATATTTTTTCTTCGTAGACGACAACTTCTGACTAGCGAAAGTAATTAGGTGATCAAGATCTCCTTCCCCTGGTTGTGCCAACACCACTCCCAATGCAATTGGCGATGCATCCACATGGACATGGAAGTCATTATTCCAATTAGAAAAAACTAGTATTGGTGCAGAATCCATCTTATCCTTGAGCATCTCAAAGATGTCCTGACACTCCTGACTCCATACAAAGACCACGTCCTTCTTCAGTAACCGCTCCATAGGAGTTGTGATCACAACATAACCATGGATTAACTTGCGGTAGTATCTTGTGTGTCCCAATGTCGCTCTAAGTTGTTTCACATTTGTAGGCGGTGGAAAGCTCAAAATCGGTTCAATCTTTTTGGGTTCAACCAACAGTCTTTTCTTTCAAACAATATGTCCCAACAACATCCAAAAAGGTGCACATAAAATACACTTCTTTGAGTTCAACATGATCTGATGTTGTCGACAACGCTCCAGCATCAGTCACAGGTTCTCCAGGTGGTCCCTGGTCAATCCATAAACCATCCAGTGCTCCATATAAACCACCAAAAACATATGAATAAATTCCTTGAATGTAGTGACAACAATCCAGGAGAATATCACATGTGCATTCTTCATTTTGAATGGCATAACTGTGTATTGAAAGCATCCCCATTCAGTAACAAAGGTTGTCTTATGGCAATCTTCCTTTGTAATATTAACTTGGTGATAGCCAGAAAATCCATCCATGATTGAGTAAATTTATTGTCCACCCACTCCTTCTAATACCTCACTGGTGAATGGCGTTAGAAATGAATCATGGAAACATGCATCATTCAATTTTGTAAGGTCGACACAAATCCGAACCGCACCTGTCTTCTTGTCTTGCACAACCATGGGGCTGATCCATTTTGATTCCTCAACTGGCTCTATTATTCCAGCATCTAGCATTCTATCGAGCTCAGCTTTTACCCTCCCCAGATCTTCCAATATTCCTTTCATCTCAAAAAACTTAGTAGGAAACAAATATTGGAATTCATGCAACATATATGTGATATTTGCCATCATTTCTTCATCCCAGTAGTCCCCAACATTCACAAACGTTGGGTTCTTCTCCGTCCCAATGTTTACCTTCCTAATTTTTAATGGTTGATTCATCGGATCCGTCAGTTTGTCAGGTGCTGCGACATCCCAACTCCCTTCTATTTCCGGAATATTGATGTTCCATGGATCATCACCATCCTCAGGTCCCCTAGTCACATTATAACATTCCACCATCGACTGCATAAGACATCTCTCATGCGGATCCATGTGATATGCAACCGGTACCACCTTCAGAAAAACATTGCGAATGTGTTGCAGTGCATTGTGAATAGCTGGATTGGTATCCACAAAACTGAAGGTGTGAGTAAAGAAGACCGTCAACTCCTCCCAAGTAGTAATATCTATGCACAACTCAGCTCATACATACCATGATCATGGCATCTGATCCAACGCGTGGATAAAATCATGGACCCACTCATCTTTTGGTTGCGATGCCCACAAGTTCTAACACTCAATCAAGAGATCACTAGGGTTATTCTTCCCATCGTGCCTTCCAACATGGTACTCTTCGGTGTTTCCAAATTGAACTGTCATCAATATTTGACACTATGACCATCAGTTGATTGACTTCTTATGTGTTTCCCACCAACGTGTTGGAGTAGCCTTCAACGCTTCATCCAATGACAAAAATTGTTGCAGTTCTGACATCTTATCCTCAAATTCCAATAGGAACTCAGACAACTCCGAAAGTACCTCATATATTGGTAATTTGAGAGTCTCATTTACGACTCGGCATAATGAGCGAGTAATTAGGCCACGCTTCCTTAATGATACCTCATCCATGCGATTCTGCCAGTACTCTAAAGCATCATCATAGTCGAAAGACACACAGCTAGAGTTGTTCCAACCAAGTTCCTCATCGATAGACGAATGGATGTAATCCTCTGAGATGTTTGATGTGTGATCCAATCCTCTTATAGCTTCATCCTTAACTAGTTAAACGTATCTTCTCCCTTTAGTTAGATCCATCAGAGCTATGACTCTGATGTCTTGATTTTCAAAGGTCATCACATGCTTCTTAAAATTAATCACTGCCAAGCTGTCATTGGCCCATCCAATCCCAAACAATGCGGGATAGGACCCTCTGCCATCAACAACATTGATAACATCAAAATCACCATAAGTATTCATCCCTTCAACTTCCACTGCAAGGCGCGGAACTCGCCCAATCAGTGTTACTCTGGCCAGGTTAGCCAATCGCAGTTGTATGGGGGACTAAACCAACTGTGCTTTCCCCATATTTTGCCATGTCTGCCTTCTTAGAATATTTGCGTCTAAGCCTAGATCCAACATGACTGAATCTACCTCGCAATCCCCAATCTAAATATTCATGTGCATCTCTTTTCCTGTATTTTTTATTTTGTAAAGAGTTCATCATGGACTCTTTCCACCCCTTACCTGGTCAATGTAATTGACTCTCAATATCAGCAAGAGCATTGAGATATTTTTCCAGTGACAAGCAACTTTCAAAAAATTATGCAAAGTACCATGTTTTCGTGATGGCCCTACTACTGAATTTGAATCAAAAGCAGTTGGCATTTTGTAAACATGCAACTTACCATGATTTCTTCATATTGCATCATGCGCTTCAAAGAATGCTTATTTCTCAGTGTCGACATCAAACTACACCTTCTTCTTCCAGCCAACTGTATTTGTTGAAATGGGATATCTTCCCCCATTGTCTCACCTCCGCGAGTAATGACAGCAACATCAACATCCTGCATTTTGGGTTCTACTGAGATCGCCGCAACTGTCAGTCCTTGATTCTGGTTCAATAGCAGATTCACAGGTTGGTTCACATTCTAATTTGTGTTCTAGTTTTGATTTTGAATCTATTTCTTGTTTTGATTCTGCAACTGGTTCTGGTTCTGGTTATGTAACTATGGAACGTCCCCTTCCTACCACTTTGCGATCGTTGTGGATATTTCTCGACAGTGTGGTCAACAATGATACAATAAATACACCGCGCTTGATATTGTGGGAAATATCTCTAATAATGTCCTAGTACTCCGCAATTATAACATTTCACTGGTCCGTGATCTCGTCCTCCTCCTCAACCAAAGCCTCCACCACATCCTCCTCAGAATCCTCCATGAAACCCTCCTTGTTTATGATACTACGGTTAATTGAATTGTTGTTGCAGGGGATTCGGATGCTGCTGAAGATACCGTTGCAGCTAAACATACTGTGGATGGTGCAGATCCATCTGCATATGATTGTACTGCATTTTTGGTTGCGGCTACAATACAAACTACATCTATGGTTGCAGTGAAAACTGCATCTTCGGTACAAACTACAGTTGAGGTGGTGGTTGTACCACCTGTGGCAGCTGTTGCAGTTGTTGCATCATACTATTTTCCTCTCCCTTCACATAGTATATGTCCATTTTCCTATCCTGGAGTAGATCGTATGTGCAATAATCCTTATCTTCATGCCCAATCGATTGGCAAAATGTGCAGTACAAAATCGTTGGCTTCATGACCATCTTCTGTATATGGCACCATGGCTTGCCGCCACAACTCAATGGATTTGTTTCTTCTGACAGTAATTACTTCCAAAAATATGGGAATTGATCCTTAGTATGTCCCTCTGTGTGACATCGAGTACACCAAAATTCCTCGTGATGCTATTTTCCTTTCTTGATATCTTGCAATTGGAGCATCAAGTTTTCCAGCTGTGTTTGTATCTGATTCATGCCGACTACATTCTTGCTAAGAGGTGAAGCTTCTAACTTCATTGCAATCTCTAGAGCCTTGCTCTGTGTTGCAATATTTTGTTGCGTCAATGGTAGTCTGATATGAGAGAGTAATGCTGCGATGAACCATTCCTTATGTTGAAAATCACTCATCTCAAAGCTGACTCTTTCCATTAGGGTCTTAAATCATTGATTGAAATCCCAGACAGTTTCATTTGGATACTGCTTAATCTCCTTCATTTATGTGATATATTGTGCCTCAAATTTTAGTTTTATGAACTCTTCAATCATCCCTTTTATGACTTCAGGGAATGTTTTCAATGGGGCCCTCATAGGAACTTGTACAAATTTCATGAACCAATCTAGTGCGAAACCTTGAAAGGTCATTTCCAATTGTCCTTTCTTGACTTCATCAACTGTAGTTTGTTTTATAGTACACACTGCTTCACACAACTAGTATTTCTCGAGATCCTCAGTCCCATTTCCATGGAGTAGGGGTAACTTCACATCATTTCCCTCCTTATTGGGCCTTCTCCCTACAGTCGCTGATCTGCTACTATTAGACTGATGTTGACACATCGAACAAGTCGATGTCAAACTCATGTTCCTTCCTAAGTGTGGTGCACTGCATGGAGGTGTGGGTACATTTTCACTCTAGTTAGGCCTTTCCTCGGGCTCAGGCATAGCCTGGTCATCTCCTTCATCATTATAGGGTTGCTTTGTCTTGTGTGGTCTTCCTTCGTGGACTTGCATCTCGGTCGCAGCAGGAATATCTCCTGTCCTCTACCTCTTCTCTTGCTGGAACCTTTCTCCTCCTCTCATAAGACCACTTCCTTCATCGACTTCCCTCATAGTCCCATCGTAACTTCCACCCATATACCCCATATCATTCCATCCAACCCTCATCTCCACGATACCCGCAACCTTCGCACACCAGATTTCTACTCAACGGAGTTCATCTTCAGTATGTCTTTTTTGCAAATGAGCATATTAATAGGTAATTGCAAAGATAACAGGAGCCTACCTCTTGGTTTATTGAAAAACTCCCTTTCTTCTTTGCTATAGGATTTAACTGTGTTGACCATGAACTCAGTGATATAGCCCTCCAATATACTATCAACCCAAACTTCAACAACCCTTGATGCTTTCTTGTCTACCTCTTGCAACTGCTGGGATAGTTTCAGAGTCCATCCAGTTGGTTCTCCTCCTTGGAAATTCGTCTTCCGATATGTCAATTATGCCAACCACTCATACAATATGATTGAAAATTTAGAAAAAGTACCTATGTGGACCGTCATGCTTATACTCTTCCAGCCACTGATCTATTTTCAATCCAGGGTTTTGATTCTCTCTCTCAACAAACTCTCGTATCTTTTGGTTAAACCAATCTTGAATTTCCAGTCTCATCGGATGCCACACAATGTCCTCCCTCATCTTCGAACTAAGGTCCTGACAACAAAACCATTTTTTGACACAAAACCATTCAACAGGGGTTCTCTCTCTGTCGACACCCAAACCACCACAATCTCCCTTAGCATCGACCCAGACAGTTTTATCCCATCTGGAAACACCTGCAGAGTAGATGAAGTCTCACCCAAGATGTTCAAGGGAGAGCTGGCGAAACAAAATTTCTGCAGTATGAAGGAGGATAATGTGTCTACTTATCAACTTAGCGCAACATTATTCAACAGATCTAATAAATCAAATTATGCATTAACCGAATCATGTCATCATTTAATAGATCATATTAACATAACTGAATCACAGCAAGACATAGATGTGCAACCGGATCTAGCAGTATATCATCATTCATAGCATAGAAACATCACATCATTCACAGATACACATTGCATTCACATTTGGATCACAGAAAACAGGAAAACAAGAAAATAGGAAAAGACACAATGATTCTGCTCAATTTCCATAATGTCATATTACTCTTCGTAGCAAAACACAGATTCTCAAAACAGTTCTTCAGTCACATACACAAAGCCAAAAAACTATTGTTCTCAAAACCGAGAAGAATCTCTCAGAATTCCACCAAATCTAAGAAGATCTACACTTGCACTTCTACATATACTTATAGGCTTGCACCTTTACGTTGGTGGTCCACTTAACCAACTTCCTAACTAATTCTTAATAGAATCTACAAAATAATGACCACAATCCACATAATGCGGTCCAGAACTACAAAATATGACCAAAATACATAAAATATTGTAAATCTGACTTGCGCGTCGTTTTCCACCTTGTGTGACATCTTTGACCTTGCGCAACATCCGCGATGTTGCACAATTAACTTACCCCAAAACTTCCTGCCAACATGTGTGCACAGTCAGCACCACTTTAACCATCCAACTGTACACCCAAAGGACATGTGCCAATCCCATAAGCCATCATGCCAGTTGTTGATTGTGCTTCCACTGTACATGTCCATGCCTTGTGGTACTTACGCAGACCACCATATGGTAGCATCCAACTAGTCCAAATAGGGTCCAAATGTGCCAAATCTTGGTGCCACATGGAATTTTTTCGTACTACGACATCAACATCTGTACATTTCCATATGGCACTCTCTGGTGATGCCACGTAGAAGTCCTACAAGCCATTTTTTATTGTTTTGTCAAAACTTCATAAATCTATATCTTAGGCTCATACAACATTTTCTTTTTGGTCACACTTTTCAGTTTTTGGTCACACTTTTCACTTTTTGTCACACTTTTTGTCTGTCATACTTTTTCCACATATTTCCACATCACATTATATGTTGATTTTACTCCATACAATCCTTGATTCCATTCCCATTGACAACCCTAGTTGGAGAAAATCAGAGAACTAGATCGTGGAAGCCATTGGACCAAATCCTCAAACGACTACAGTGTCCCATTTAAAAAGGTATGAATAGTTGCATTTGTTTTCTTGTTTAAAAGAAAATCTAAAAAATAGTTTGTTTATTGTTTATTAAGTAAGTCGTGGTTGAATGATTTCCCTTGCACCATGAACTCTACCTCTAGATCCCTCTGATATACGGTGGGTGCTTTTGCACATAGCTGGAGAGAAATATTCACTACAATATTTTTTATTATTTCATATAGCCTCATCATAAATTCAAGCTTAAAGGGGGGTGTTAAAATATTATAAACCCACTCGATACTTAGGATAACAATAATTAAGCATTTCTAGTTAATTTCCTATGCATTATCCTAGATAGTTGGCATCCACTAGCACCATTTGGTTAATACTTGCCATATTACCCCAAGAGCGCCTTTATAATAATTTTTCCAACTTTATCGACTTCCCATATTAGTAACAATGTCTTTCTGTATATTTTGTCTTTATACTTCTTTATTCCTGCTTTTCAATGGATAAGGTAAAGCTAGTCAACTAGGAAATTGTTATCTTTTGTGGCCAACCCATCCTCCATGATTTTCTCTTCAGATTCCATGATTAGAAATACTTTCCATCACTCATCATCACTCACTCATGCTTTAGTCAATTCGTGAGCTTCTTGACAGATTTGGAAAGTGCTTTAGTCACACCTATGGGGGTTTATCATATTTAGTAAGCCTTCTTTATGAGCTAGCATGAGTTGTATTCTAGAAACTCTATTTTCCTTTATAATGATGTATTACCAATGTAATAATATAATCATCATTCATTAATCATTCTTTAATGTTTGTTCATTCTTCTTCTTCTCTCCTTTTTGCTAATTCTCTGTAATTCCCTGTGAAGTTAATTGTGTGCTTCGATTCTTAGCTTGTTTATAGAATTCTTGCTACAATCAAGGCTTTAGTATTTTGACACAAGTAATAGTTATATTTATCCTTATTTGGTTAAAATATTTCATTTAAAGAGAAGCAAGCAAGACAAGTATTGGATGGTTTAGCTGGCCACTGGGACAAAGAGGAAAATGATGAATTGATAAAATATTGTCAATTAGACATGAATCAACTTAATACAGTTGCACATTCAAATATAATAGAATTGGGTTCATGTGATGTCCTTGGTAGGATTGACTGGTTAGATGCACACCATGTGATAGTGGATTTTCATACTAATTCCTTTACTTGTTTGGATGAAGAAGGACAATAAAAGAAACTTAAAGCAATTCCAAGACCTATTACCATAAGAGAAATTTCATCTTTGTAGTTGAAGAGATGCTTTATGAAGTGGTGTCAGTTAAATGAATCTCATGTGTAAGAGATAGAAAATAGTAATGGTCCAATCTTAGAGGAATTTTAAGTATTACAAGAATTTGCAGGTGTATTTGAAGAAATACCTATATTACCACCAAAAAGAGATATTAACTTTTCTATTGATTTGATGCCAATTTCTACCCCAATTTCTAAAGTGCCATATATAATGATTACACCTAAATTGAAAGAGTTATGGATGCAACTTGAAGAATTATCGAAGAAGGGGTGTATACGCCCAAGTGTGTCTCCATGGGAGCACTAGTACTTTTTGTGAAGAAAAATGATGTTGGTTTGAGGTTATGCATTGACTTCAGGCAGTTGAACAAGGTCATTGTGAGGAATAAATATCATCTTCCTAGAATTGGTGATTAGCTAACAGGAGCAAGAATTTTCTCAAAAATAAACGTGAGATCAAGTTACCATCATGTAAGAATAAAAGAAGAAGACATAAGAACGTCAACTTTCAAAACCATATATGGTCGTTATGAGTTTGTAGTGGTGTCATCTAGGTTAACAAATGAACCAACAACCTTTGTGTTTCATGAATGGTATATTTAGGAAGTGTTTGGATAAGTTTGTAATTGTAATCCTAGATGGAATTCTTATTTATCCTAAATCAAAGGAGGAACATAAAGACCATTTGAGATTGGTTCTAAAAGTTCCAAGAGAACATTAGCTTTATGCTAAGATGGGTAAATGTTTTTTTTATGGGAAGGCATATCAGTATATCCAATGAAAATTGAAGCCATCATGGGATATCATACAACCAGGAATGTATCATAGGTAAGGTCCTTAATGGGATTGATTGGATATTATAGGCGATTCATCGAAAGATTCTAAAAATGACACATCCCATTACATCCTTGTAAAAGAAAGGAGCGAATTTGAAAGGACACCCAAGTGCGAAAAAAGTTTCCAACAATTGAAGAGATTGGTCACTAGTGCACCATTTTTTAAGATCGTGGATCCAAATAGTGATATTGTGATGTGTAGTGATGCTTCCCAAGAAGGATTTGGTGGGTACCTTATGCAATATGGACATGTGATTTGTTATGAGTCCAGAAATCTTAAAGAGCATGAAAATAAATATGTCACTCATCACTTGGAGCTTGCTTCCATTGTGCATGCATTAAAATGTGGAGACATTGTCTCATGGGAAGAAAATTTGAGCTAAGAACATATCACATAGGTTGAAATATTTATTTGAGAAACAAACTTTAAATGCTAGATAGTCCAATTGGATGAAATTTATGTATGAGTTTGATTTTGATGTAAAACATATCAAAGGAAACGAGAACAAGGTTTTTGATTCACTCAATAGAATAGTACATGCAATGCATGCTACAACCGTTAGCTTGTGAAAAGCATATTTAAGAGCCAAAATTCTTGAGGTTGTAATTTCATATCAACAATATCTTCAAGTTAAAACAAACACTACAACAGGAAAATGTACAACAAGAATATAGATGATACGAGTTCGAAAATGGTGGGATTCTTATGAATAATAATAGAATTTATGTTCCTAATTTTGTTGAATTGAGTAAGCTAGTAATGGGTGAGATACACAAAGTTCCATATGGAAGACGTCTGGGATATAAAAAAACTATTACATTAGTAAGAAGTTGGTACTTTGGGCCAAGAATGAAGAAATACATTGTTGAATATTCAGCAATATGCATGGAATGTCAACAAGTAAAGGTTGAGCATTGACATCAAGCATGATTGCTTCAGCCATTGTCAATACTAGAGTAGAAATTGGATGTCATGACAATTGATTTCATCATCAAATTGTCCAGGATAGAAAGAAAACATGTTTCAATCATGGTAGCAGTGGATAAGTTGAAAAAATCGACTCACTTCATTCCAATCAAGTCAAGTCATAAAGAAACTGATATAGTAGAAATTTATATCAAAGAGATTGTAAGATTACATGGAAGACCCAAGGCAATGGTTTTAGACAGAGATACAAAGTTTACTTCAAATTCTTGGAAAGGGATATTTAAAGGATTTGAAACAGATCTTAATACGAGTACAACATATACCCATAGACCAATGGAAAAACTGAGAGAGTTAATTAGGTTATTGAATATATGCTCAAAATGTATGGTGATGGATCAACCATCCAAGTAGGAAGATTGCTTGCATTTGATGTAGTTTGCTTATAATAATGGATATCATGAATTTTTAAATATGAGTTCAGTTGAAGTATTGTATGGTATAAAATGAAAAATCCACTCACTTGGAATAATCCAATGGACATAATGGTAATTGGGCTAGAATTGATTAAATAAATGGAAGAGTAGATGGTTAAGATCAAGCAAAATTTGAGAACAACACGGGATAGGTAGAAACATTATGTATACAAGGGCAGAGTAGCAAGAGAATTCAGAGTTGGTGAACATGTGTATCTAAAACTCAAGCCAAACAAGAGTTCCCTAAAGCTTTGGTTATGTCCTAAGCTAGCGCCCAAATATTGTAGGCCATTTGAAATATTAGCTAGGATAGGGCCTATTGCATATGAGCTTGCATTACCTCCTTACATAAAAGTGCATAATGGGTTTTATGTGTCATTATTGAAAAAGCATGTGCATGATCCTAACCACATTATTGCTTGGGATTTGATTCAAGTGGAACTGGAAGTAGATATCCCGATTCTACTAGTGCGCATCCTAGATAGATAAGTCAAGTTTCTCCATAATAGGGCCATCGGGAAAGTAAAGGTCCAATGGACCCATTACAACCATGAGGAAGCAATGTCGGAGCTTGAGGATGCTATGTGGGAGACATACCTGCCATTTTTTTGAAATTTTGTATATGTAAATAGTGTTGATATTCACTAAGGATGGTGCGTAAATTAAGGGGGAGCTGAATGTAACACCTCGTTTTTTAACCTAGCATGTAATGATGTAAATATGAATATAATGATGAAATGGCTAGAAGCCAGTCAAAAATGATCTAGAATGACTGAGATGGAGAAATTTTGTACATTATATGTTTAATATAAAAACCACGACTACTATATATGAAAAGGGACTAAGAAGAGATCGGATGTTATGATTCAACAAGAGGGGAAAGTGAGATGGGGGTTAGAGGGGGAGATGACCCTTATGACTTATAAGTTTAACTCATTATATTTATTAGTCATTTTATCCTAAGTTTCGTAATGTTAGTTTTGTACCTAGGGAAGTGTTCCCCTAGGTGACTTTAGCCTTTAGTCACCTAGTGAAGTGAAATAAAGTGAACTTGCATTAAATGACTTTAAAAGCATTTAATGTGACTTTAGAACATTAAAGTCACTTTTTGATAAATTTAAGTGGATGAGTGAAATTAATTTCTTTTATTAAAATGTGTGCAATTAATTTTAGCCATTGATCTAATTCATTTCCAACCATTGAATTAAGATCTCTTCAGCTACCTAGGGTTCAGAAGCAAAAAACAAACAAAGGAAAAAATGAGTTCATTCTTGTGGAGAGAGTGAACGAGAGAGAGCTGAAGAAGAGAGAAGGGCATGAAAATCGAGACAGACTGCTGAAGGGTTTTGGTGGGCACAATTTCCAAGACAACCATTTATTATTTGCACAAATACCGAAGTTGTACAGACTGCATTTATTATGGGAATGAGTTTCAAGGAGTTGTACATCCTCATTTATTGTAGGCACAAAAATTGAGACAGTGTGGTACGACTGCATTTATTGTGCATATAAATCGAGGAGTTGTACGGTTGCATTTATTGCAGATCGTACTGTACGGATTCGACACAGTTTTCAAGGGAAAAGTTGGGCACAAATTTCAAGGAAGGTACAGGCATGCATTTCGAGGAAGTAGGCAGTAATTTCTAGGCACAATTTTCGAGGTGCACGACAACATTTATTGATGTCCGTACAGTGCGAATTTTCTACTGAGATTGGCACAAAAATTGAGGATAGAATCTTACTGATTTTGCACAGAAATTGAGGCTGAGTTTGTTGTTGTTTTGGCATGTTTTTCGAGAAATTTAATGCACAGAAATCGAGGCAACATATGCACAGAAAATGAGACAGTGTGCTGGTTGGGATAAGTTGGATTTTGACTATAAATGCTTGTCTGATTTTTCCTGAAGAAAATAATAAAAACTCTCTCTCTCTCTCTCTTTGACTAGTTTTCCCCTAGTGGGTTTTTCCAAGGCCATTGGCTGAAAATTCTGAGTAGTGTGTGTTTAAATGGCGTGCTGAATATTTACTTTCTGTCAGTAAAATATTTAATTTACAGCAGTGTTTTAAGTCTGAAAAAATTATGTTTGTTTCTGGCATTTTAATTTCCGATATTGAAATAAGCTGAGACAAATTTTTACTTGAAACCAGTGGCTGAAACTTAAGAAAAATCTACACGTAAAGCCTTTTTATTAAAGTGCATTAGCCATAACTTTAAGTCAGTTATCCTAAGGTAGGGATTAGAAGGGGAAAAGTGAGCTTCCCATGCTTGCCACTTGTCTAGTTTTCAACAACCCTATAAATTATTGAGAGTTGGTTCATTCAAGGATTATTCTATTCCATTCTCTTATGGTTGATCCATCATCTACACTAGAGCATAGAGTTGTACCTATGAACAATGAGAATTAGAGAGTTGTAGGTGCCTTTACTTTACGATATTGGTGCTGGGAATGTGAGTTACGTTGTGAATAAACCTATCCTGCACTGAACTCCCAAGAGTTCTAGCATGGAGAATCCCTCTTCAGCCTGTGCTAGATCCATGGAAGGAAATTGGGGGAACTTACCCAAGGGAATGTTAACTTAAGAAAGGGGGCCCCATTCCTTAAGCTGTGCAGGCTAATGGGGGAGGAGTTCTAGTAGCTTGGGACAATTGTGGAGGGGGTTTGGAACCTGTGGGTTTGTTGAGGAATTGAGTTAACTTTCCTTCTTGTAGATCAATAGCACCATCTCAAGAGTCCCCTGTTATAGAGAGAATTGGTATAACAGAGTGCCTACGGATGGGAGGAACATCCTTAGTCTGTTGTCAGCTGAAAGACATTTTAAGATAAGTTTATAACTCTCTTTTAAATTCTATGTTTACATATTATTTAATTTATTGCTAAGTAAACATCTAATTGCCTTGATTGCTTAGCATTGTATGAAGCATTCATGTTGGCATTTACCTGTAATGTTTTAGTATATGCATATGTTGATTTGGAAAAACACACATTTAATTTTCATTTTCGTTTGATGATAAACTCGTGAAAAAAGAAATTTGGTATCAATGATGAATTTCATGAGTTATTTAGGGTACTCGATGGCCCCAAAGGCATGGTGTGGTCACTACGTATGTAACATAGTTAAACGTCGTACAATATCCATTACATTCATAAATCAGATTTCTATATCTTATGTATGGAAAAATCCTTTGAAGGGAATTACATATTTTAACTAGATGACCGAGCAACATTAATCCACCAAACGAAAAAATTGGAGTCGTAGAATGGTTTTGAAAGAGAAGTAGTTACTCGTTGGTGTTGAAACAAATCGCTAAAAAATAAGTAGAAGAAATGGTGAGTTGTCATTCATTCTATCCTAGTCAAGTCGTCGATTGAGCAGTCATACAATTGAGATTACATTGAAAACAAAGGTTGGAAGAAGCTTGTAGACAATCAATTAAGAAAGGCTCACGGGATGAATCTGATAAAGGTTTACTAAATATAGATTTGGTGGTTTACTAAATATAGTCAAATCGAAACTAACGAAAGCAAATAATAAAGTGTCCATTATAAAATAAAATGGTTATAATGGTTATATTATATTAACTAAAATGAGAAAAACATAAATTTAAAACAATATTTATAACCTTTTAAGAACCAAGGTATTAAAGTTACTTTAAAAAGCATTATAAAAGTTATTCCCGAGTACCAATTCGAAAGTTAAGAAGGGGAAAGATATATAAAGAAATACATAAAGGATATTATAAAACTAATAATTGAATTTTCATTCTAAAAAAGATATTTTAGTTTTTAAAAGTGATTAATTTCCAAGGAAGTTTGGCGAAGGTTGATCCAAAAATCTTAAGACATCAATCCAATTCATTAAACGTTGGCATCAAATCTTATTCGGTTACAAATTTTTTAACTAATAGTGTGCTTTACAATTAGAGTGGTTAATTTTACTTATCTAAGCACTTTTACTTATGAATTCAACTTGTATAATCCATTCATCATAAGATATGAAATGAAAAGAAGAGAAAAGACAAAAACTTGTTAATGGAGTTCACCCATCTTAGGCTACATCTCTAAGTCCACTTCCAAACAGTGAGACCGCTCTGATCATTATTCTCAAAAATCCTAAAATTACAAAAGATAAACCTACAATGCAAGTTCTGAAGTCACCCTTCAGTTTTGCAACTCACTCAGAAACATAAATCATCATTAGGTTCTTCTTGAATTTTTTAGACTCTTAAGTACAAACTCTGCTAGACTTGTCTCAACAACACAATCCCTCTAAACACCCTTTAGATTTGTTGATCAAAATCAGAAACAGAGGTTATAGTTGCACTCCTCTTGAAATTATGAGTCTTTTGAGTATAAACTCAACCTGGTCCTAAACAGGTGCTTGGGACCTCCCTCAACATGAACTTCAAAACAACACTATGCAAAGATCTGTACTACAATTTTTGTCAATATGTATTGCATCGAAATATGTTCCCTCATTGTACCTCGATCTATGTGCTCTAGCTGATTTTACACAATGGAGGCCTAGAAACAAATAGGGGGTCAAGGTACAAATCATCCCCCAAAATTTGTGGCAACAATTTAAATATATTAATTTGTATTTCCGCAGTAAGAAACATGGACGGTGTAGTGATTAGGAGCATTGGATTTTAGCGGCGAGGTCGCAGGATCAATCCGCTTCAAATCCCCTTTCTTATGCCACCCATACATACATTTAAATTTAAATATAATGTATTCGGATTGGTTTAACAAACATGAGGAGTGGTGAGTTGGTAAATCTCAAACCTTAGTAGTTGGAGGTTATGGGTTTGATTCCCTCAAAGATCGTTTTGGATGGATAAGGCCCTTGTGTCCTTATCAATGGTGCCACATGGTACCATCTGATTTGTTCATGTGTGCACCTTCAGCACCACTTCAACCATCCAACTGTACACCCAAAGGACATGTGTCAATCCAATAAGCCATCATGCTAGCTGCTGACTGTGCTTCCACTGTACCTGTCCTTGCCTTGTGGTACTTATGTAGGCCACCATGTGGTAGCATCCAACTAGTCCAACTAGGCTCCAAATGTGCCAAATCTTGGTGCCACGTTGCATCTTTTCATGCTACGACATAAACATCTATGTAGTGCCATGTGTCACTCTCTGGTGATTCCACGTAGAAGTCCTGCAAGCCATTTTTTGTTGTTTTGTCGAAACTTCATAAATCCATATCTTAGGCTCATATAATATTTACTTAAGGTAATTCAAGCGCCATTGGAAAATTCTCGTCGGTACCTATGCAACGGTGTTATTTCCATCAACATTTGAGACTATTAATTCCTAAGCATTCACATACCCTCCTAGATCATTCCTGCCCACTAACAAGATTTTGTACCTCCAAACAATCAGCAAGTAATTAAGGGTAAATCTCCCTCGCTCTCCCAATATCCGTCCACTTTTCTTTGCTTGTATTTTCCCCTTTAAGACCAACTCAAAGATACTCTACATCACCCCAACATGAGGTCCTGATTCTTCTGTCAAGGATAACATCTTCCTGCAACTCATCTAAGTACTCAGGAGAAAAATCATAAACAATATGAATTTGAACATCTTTATTATTATCCATAATCATAGGCAGTTTCAAATTCTCAACATTCACTATTGAATACATATGCATATAAGATGATAGATCTAAACGGAAAGCATTAGTACCAATCTTCTCCAAAATTTTGAAGGTTCCATAACTGATTGGTTTAATATTTTTACATTCATCTTTCATTATTTCCTTGTTGATGTATAGCCAAACATCATCACCAACCTAAAACTGATTATATACCTGATTCTTATCATGCCTTGCCTTGTACAGTGGATTATATCTTCTTTAATTGTTCATGTATTGCTTGATGTGCTTGTTGTATATTTTGCATGAACTTCTTATCTTTGTCAGCATCATCTTGTCCATTCATCTTACTTTATTCCCCAAATGCAAAGTCCATAGGTGTCTTAGGAAAATACCCAAAACATACTTTAAAAGGAGTTTTCTAAGTAGAAGAATGCATAGCATGATTTTAATCATGTTGTACATAATGCAATTGTTCATCCCACAACTTATGATATTTACTACGATATCCTCTAAGTAAATGTACCACTATTCTATTTACTACCACTGTTTTCCCATCTGTCTATGGATGGAAAGTAGTGCTCTTTTTAATTTTATTGACCATCAACCCCCATAAACAATACCAAAAATTCCAAATAAACCAAGAGTCTCGGTCATATACAATAGAAGTAGGGAGTCCAAAATGAACCCAAACATTGTCAAGAAACAATTGTGTTGTTTTTTCAGGAGTGACTTGTTTCTTACATGGCATTAGAATACACATTTTACTAAACCTATCCACCACAACATAAAAGTATCAATACTTGATTTGGACATAGGAAAACTTCCCAAAAAATCCATGGACACACTTTCCCAAGGTTGGGAGTTTATTGGCAGAGGTGTATACAAACCCAACTTCATATTGCTTGGCTTATGTGTGACACTTAACACACACAATTTTACATACTTGGAAACTATATCATTCATTCAAGGCCAACAACAATATATTTGCAATTGAGCTATTGTTTTTCCTACCCCCAAATGACCAAAAATGAGTGATGTATGGGCCTCCCTAAGAAATTTACTCTTTCATCTCTAGGTATACAAAGTTTTCCAAGATGATACAATAGATTGTTGTGCACATGATAATTCATTTCTTATTTATGATTTCAATTAATGAGAGCATCATATACATCCTTCAAATCATTACTTTTATCATATTGTTCAACAAAACTTTCATGTGCTAAAGAAGTATGTATTATTATAGATGCATTGATTATTGCTCTTGATAACATGTCTTCAAATTTGTTGTGTATGCCCTTTTTATATTGAGTATGAACTAAAATTGTTGTAAGAAACACGTCCATTTAAACTGTAATGATTGGTGTACATTTGTTTGTGATTGCAAATACTGCAATGGTTGATTATCTGTGTGTATTACTGTTTCCTTTCCCATTAAGTAATGCTTCTATTTTTTCACACTTTGTACTAAAACATACAATTCCTTATCATATGCTCGATAGTTAATTACTTCTTGTGTAAATATTTCAGAATGGTAACAAATAGGTTTACCTTGTTGCATCAAGATTTCTCCCATGGCATATCCACTTGAATCGACCGGTATCTCAAATGGTTGTTGCAAATATGGAAAATCCAAAACTGGTGTTGAAGTTAACTTCTATTTCAATGTCTCAAAGGATTTATACTACTTGTATCCCCACTAAATACTTGTTAACTCTTTTCAATGCATGCAAAGGGGTTGTTATATGTGAGAAATTAGCAATAAATTCCCTCCAACATTGTACTGTCCCTAGGAAGCTTCTTACTTACATCATATTACTTGGATTGGTCCAATTTAAGTTGATTTCCACCTTATAGGGTGTGAAAATTTGATTCACAACAAGATCTAGGAGCTAAGGTAATCTTCACAATTCAAGATATTCACAAACTATGCAGAAAAACAGTAAAAGTGAGCAAATTAACACACATAGATGGTGCCAATAACTGAAGTTTTTATTAGGGTATACCTTGTAAATATGTGAGGTACATATTTATAATACAATGGGAGAAAATCGTTAGCCTTAGGAGGCAAATCGGTGGCATACATGTGGCAAGCTTAGATTGGAACTCAAATCCCCCTAGGTTGACCAATGAGCTCCCAAACCACTTCAAACGGTCAAGAATGGCCATGTGAACGTGGGTGAAGCATTCTAGGACATAAATTAGGGTAGGATAGGCGCGGTGGAGTGCATGGGTGAGTGGGAGTGGCTCTAGGAAGCATTTAATAGTCCAAAAGGGACAAAAACCACCCAAATACATGCATGGGCGCCTCTAGTCAAACCAGTTCCATGTTTTAAGCATTAGGATAACTCGAAGGACTTAAATTTCATAAATTAGGGTACTCATGCTCTTAGTTAACCAAAAATAGGGTGCTTGGGTGCATTAATGAGTCTAAAACCCCCATATAGCTTGCTAGACCAACATAACCAAGGTTTGGACCATATGGCATAAGTACAAGACAAATGAAAATGTGTCCTAGGTGTATGTGACAATGGTACTAGGTGGTATGATGCTCTAACAAAGGGATCTACCTTCAACTGTCCATCCCTTACAACATAACCCGAGTACACTAGAGAAGTATTGCCAAACTCACATTTAGACAAGTTTACACATAACTTATCCCTTTTCAATACATCAAGTACTTTATTAATATGCATTACATGATATTTCCAAGTGCAACTAAAAACCAAAATGTCATATAAGTACACATTGACAAAATAATCAATAAAGGGACTGAAAACATCAGTCATCACTCGCATAAATGTTGTAGGATCATTGCATAAAGTGAATGACATCACTGACCATTCAAAAAACCCATGCTTGGTCTCAAAAGCAGTTTTCCACACATCATTCTTTGCAATCCTAATATGATGGTAACCACTTTTTAATCCAACTTAGAGAAATAGACAACATTTTTCAATTGATCCAATAAGTCATCAATTCTAGGAAGTTGGTACATATTCTTTACCGTGATTTTTTTAAGTGCTCGAAAGTCAACACACATCCTCCATGTGACATATTTATTATGAGCCAGTACAATCCGAGATCCACATGGATATGTAATTGACCTTATGACTCCCTTATCAAGCAACTCTTGAACTTGTTTTTTGATCTTTGCATTATCTATCATTACTTACCTATGCATACCAATTTTAGGAAGAAGAGCATCCTACTGCAAATAAATTTCATGGTCAATCTCCCTCTTGGGAAGAAACCCCTTAGGCTCCTGAAACACACCATCATAATTAGAAATGATTTCAAATAATTCATGGTTTATCACCTGGATCACAACCTGGAAGGGAATCCGATACATCTTTCTCTTTTGGTTTAAAAACCATAAGAGCAAAAGACTTACTAGCATTCACAAGTCTATCCATTTGTCCTACACTTACTAAGTAAATATTGTTCTTAATTCAGTGATCTATAGCAATATATTCAACCTTGTCCTTGGAAAGATTATACTTATTTTATTCACGATAAAATAAAGTTTTTATATCATATAGATATGGGCTACCCAATACTATTCTACATATATTGAGAGGGACAACATCTAATACAACCTCATCACTAAACTTGGAAGAAATTGCAAATTTTAGTTTACCTTGTTCAGTTACCTGTAATTGAGTGTCCTTTTGTACCCAACCCAAAGGGTAAGTATTCATATGAGGCTCAGTCTTTAATCCAAATTTCTTGACAATTGATTCTAAAATCAAATTAAATTGAGACCTACTATCAAACAAAGTATCCACCTTTGTATGTTTCACTGTGACTCTTATATGGAAAAACTCATTTATTTTCTTATCGTCATCTTCAAACTTAGGAGATTGAATAGAGTAAATTGAGCTAGAAGATAGTATACATTTAATTCCTAAATATGACCCAAGGTCTTGTTGCACGATAGCAACAGACTTTTGCTTCCCCTTGTCTTGAAAGTTTCTTTGGTGGTAACTCAAGATGAAATTTCCAACACTTAATCTTCAAATTAAATTTCTTACCACAATGAGGACATGTAATATTTTCTACCTCTTTCTTTACTGTAGTTGTCTTCTTACCCTTATCTTTTCCTTTCTACTATTTATCAAACTTAGGTGACCTCTTACACACATTATCCATACCATGATTCCCCTTGCTAGCTTCAATATGAGTATCTTGTACTAACGCTTTGTTAATGTTAGTAGGATTAAAGATCAAAATAGTATGGTGAGTATTAGAATGCAAACCATCAATGTAATTAAGAAGAGTTTCGCAAGTGTGTAATGGAATTTCTAGTGCTAAATATTTCTTCTTAAGTTCTTGAGTATAAGCTTGAACATTTTTCCATTTTACTTGTCTTAGATGTCATGATTCAATCATTCATGTTTGAGTATATGTAGAAGGATAGAGTTGTTTCCTTAATGCATAAATAAATTCAACCCAATAAGAAATGATTTTACCATGGTGTACCATATCATCTTGAGTTCGAATATCCTACCATATTAAGGATGTATTTCCCGAGTGAAGAGTAGTCAACTCAATATTTGTAGTGTCTTTATTGATATTTTGCACCCTGCAATAGACTTCTATTTGTTTGATCCAGTTATCGAACTTTAATGCATTCAATTATTCAACATAAACAAGCAAATCAAACTTCACGTCTAATTTTAATAAATACATATCATGAGAATGAGAAGGATTTTTAGAATGTTTATTCTTGGAGGAATTCTCACCATAACCATTAGTAGATGGAGATGACGATGATGATGATGTGGTGATGATGGTGAAGAAGGTTTAGAAGGTCCTTCACCTTCACCTCCTTCTTCAGCTCTTACTAAAGATTCACCTTCTCCATATTGTTTACCTATTTGATACAAATCATCCACCAAGTCCTTCATCTTGAGGAGTGTAGAAATAACTTCCTTGGGGCCCATTAGAGGATCTTCTCCTTCATTTCATGTGGATTCCATCTCAATTTTGTGAAATCATTTTTGAATTTCTAGATTATAACTTGCAATATTTCCTTCACCTCGCTTGAGTTTAGCTCTCGTAAGCATTCACCTATCAGACCTGCTCTTATACCACTTGACCAAAATATCTTAAGACATCAATCCAATTCATTAAACATTGACATCAAATCTGATTCGGTTACAAGATATTTAACTGACATTGCACTTCAAAATTTAAGTGAGTATTCTTACTTATTGAAGAATTTTTACTTATGAATTCAACTTGTATAATCCAATCATATTAAGAGAACTATGAAATGTAAATAATATAACAAGAGACAAAAACTTGTTAACGGATTTCACTCATATTGCGCTATGTCTCTAGGTCCACTTCCAAACAATGAGAACGCTCTAATTATTCTAAAAAAAATTGAAAGTACAAAAGATAAGCTTGCAATGAAAGTTCTAAAGTTACCCTTTAATTCTGCAACTTAGACTCAGAAATAGAATCCACTACTGGATTCTTCTCAAATTTATGATGCTTTAGTATAAACTATGCTATGTTTTGGTCAACAACACAAGCTCTGAATACACCCTTCATATATGCTGATCAAAATCAGAAATAGAGGTTACAGTTGCACCTCTCGAAATCCTGATTTTTTTTAGTATAAACTCAACCTAGTTATAAACATGTGCCCAGGACCACCCCTTGACATAAACTTCAAGACAATTTTCTACACATATCTATACCGCATCAAAATGTGTGCTCTATTTGTACCTTGGTCTATGTGCTCTGAATATTACATAATGGAGTCCTATCAATGGTGCTAAATGGGGGGACAGAGTCCAATCCCACCCACAAAATTCATGACAATAGTTCAAATACATTAATTTGTGTTTACCACAATAAACAATGTGGTCAATGCAGTGGTTAGGAGAGTTGGATATTAGTATGGAGGTCACAGGGTCAATCCCTGACGGCCCCCCTTTCCCATTCCACCCATACATACATTTAAATTTAAATACAATGTATTTGTATTAGGTTAACAAACATGAAGCATGGTGAGTTGGTAAATCATTAGCCTCAGTAGCTGGAGGTTATGGATTCAATTCCCTTAGATATCACTTTGGATGGATAATTCCCCTTTAGCCTAATAAAATGGTGCCACATGTAACCATATTATTGATCCACATTTGCATAGTTAGCGCCATGTTAACAACCAACTATACACTTGCATGTCCCCATCCCAATAAGACTACTAGTTAATAGTGTTTCACCAACCTACTAGTTCCCTAGGTTGAGGTGGAGGCATTAAATTTTGTAGTAAGGGTGTTATGAGACCCAAGAGGACCTTATTTTACAATGTACACATTAAATTGGGTCATATAAATAATAAATATGGATAAAATAAAGTGGCATTGCTTCATAGAGACACTTGGAGGTTCATGGACACCTTGGGTGGCTAGATTCCTCCCTACACTTGTCATGACCTACCCCCAAATTCAAAATTCTGAGGAATGGAACGTTATTGGGAGATGAATAGGTTTCAAGTAACATATCATGAGCCAAATTATTCGAATTGGTGAAGATGAATAAATCCCCGTGGAAGAGGAAGAGACTAGGAAGAAAATGTGTGACACTTGGAGAGAGATTCCCTGCACTCTATGACAACAATGATGGAAGATTATATGACAAAATAAGACCTAATTGCAGACATATGACAATATGACATTTGAGGGCTAAAAATATCCACCAAGAGGGCTCATTTGGAGGTTAGTGGTATCCATTCTAATTTAGAAGGGGATTCAGGCATGAGGAAGAGGACAAGTGTCATAAGGGTTAATAAAAAACTATGATTTGGAGGAATCCTATGGAGGGGAATTATACCTTAAAGGACCTTATGAATATTATAAAAATATTTCATGAGGAATGAAAATGGATTTTGAGAATTTTGAGAATTTTCCATTGGCATTTTGGAAAGCACTAGCTTGTCCATTGCACGGTGAGTGCTCACTCTCCTTGCTAGTGAGCCAATTTTGAGGGAGTTGGATTCTCATCAGATTTGGTTGTTGGATGGGACACCCTGACCTCTAATTTGGAGCTGAATGGATTTTTCTTATTGCAGATATAGTTCATGATTCATCTCTTTCCCCATTTTTCATCCCCCGTCTCATTATCCCCATGTTTTCATATGATGGCGCACTAGTGTGAATGGTGCTTGCGCTTTGTTGAGATCAGTTGATGCCAAAGAATGGTTGAATTATTTTTGTATCTGTAATATTTTACCCATACTCTCTATAAGTCGAATTATCAGGATTACATACGCAAAATGCCCACACTTCCAACCTATGGTTTGACTAGTTTCCATGTATTGGTTTCCATTTCGAAGGAGTTGTGTATTTGATTTGTATTGAGGATTTTCTCTGATTTTAAATGTTTTTGAGTAGAATATTTGTGTTATATATATTTTATACATTCTTCATGCTCTGTTCTGAACTATTTCAAGTACATTTTATGAGTTGAAATAAAGCTATCAATGTCATTTTCCTTAAGCAATATCACTGAAAATTAGCATTTGAATGTGGAGCCCTATAACTAGTTTGCATAAATTATAACCACACATAATGATATAAAATGAGGTCTAATATAATTCCCCATATCTTTTTTTATCAATTTTGGAGGGTTACATGTGATTTGGGAAGGCGCTTTTTCTTACACCCTAGGGGGAATTTCATCACAATTTACTAGTCATTTTCCCCTTTTTGCCAAAAACCCCAAATGAATTTGCAGAGGTATAAAACCAATTATAAAGTGACCAGAGATTATTTTGAGAGGTATTAATACTCACCATATCAGTCCCTGCCAAATTTGGGACCCTTTTGTGCCAATTGGAACTCTTAGAGTCAAGACTAGTTAAACCAAATTTGCCCCAAATTGGGCCTTTGTTTGGAAATTTCTTATTGGGTCATTACAGTGGTATTAGAGAATGATATTATCACCTATTGTAGTTTCCTATTCATTTTTTTTTATTATAGTCTCCCAACGTTAGAAACTAAGACTATATACATTAACAGTGGAAGAGAAAAAGGTGAAGACGTTAGTTCTGAGTATGAGAAGAATAGGGGAAAACTAGGATACCGAAATATGGGGGATAAGGAGGATAATGAGGACCTAAAATTTTTATTGAAGATGTCTCTTTAAAATGACCATAAATTTTATGCAAGGGTTTGAATTGTTGAATATCCAACTTGGGAGCAAGTCAACACCCGTAAGTAGTAATAGTACACCTCATGATGAGAAGAAGACCTATGGGGAAGCCATTTTTTCAAAAACTAGACCTCATAACCAACCCCATGAATTCAAGAATCAGACTAGACCTACAATTCCTAATTTTTTAGAGTCCAAATAGATCCCACACTACTTATGATGTGAAGGAAGCAACAAATGATTGGCAACAACTAAGTGATGAATGTAGAAAAGTCCTACTGATCAGTTCATCAGGGCCTGTCTTTAGTTTAAACAAGGAGGAAGTGGGAATAGGGAACCTCCTCTAAATCAGTAATTAAAGTATACCATTGTAAAAGTAACTATTCCCTCCTTTCATGATTCTTCCCAAATGTCTACTAGTGCTTGGCTACAAAAACTAAGTGTGTATTTCCAGTTAAATCCTATGGTTGAAGAAGACACACTGATAATGACCATTTTACATATTGAATGCGAAGCTAATGATTGGTGGTTTCATAGTATTAGAACCTTGGGGAATGATCATATATATGTTAGAATTTGAAAATCTCTTAGTAATGGTTTATGATGTTTATATGGCTAGGTTGGTTTTAATATTTACTCAAGGGTTGACAGAACCTTTGAAAGGGATCGTGAAATCTCAAAAGCCAGCTACATTCAAGGATGCCATGAATTTGACAAAAGACTTATGGAATGTGTTTCCAAAAACTAGGTTCCCCCCTAATCCTAATTTTCCTTCCAAATTCAAATTTGGGAGGAAACCATGGAAAAAGGACTCTTTTCTCAAGGAGAACAAGGAAGGGCCAATCAAATAAGAACTCAAAAGAAAGAAATTGTGCTTCACCTATTAGAAACCTTGGGTTATGGGACATAGGTGTGTAAAAGGGAAGGCACACTACATTGAGGTTTTATCTAAGGATGAGGAAGAGGGAGGAGAGGAAGAAACACAACTTGCAGCCAAAGAAGAGGGGCATGAAACAATAGAAGAAGAAGAACCCAATCTTGGGATAGGAAAAATTGCATTACTTTCAGGTGTGCCTAGATTTCACGCCCTTAGAATTGAGGGTAACATACAAATCCAAAAGGTTATGGTCCTATTAGATGGAGGATCTACTCATAAATTCATATATGAAGCCTTGGTGGAGAGGATAACTTTAAAAGATGAAACTTTTGATGGTTTCACAATCACCATTCCAGGTAACAATTGTATGGACTGCACCAAATGGATTCCAAAAGCTTCAAGTTACTATAGGAAATCATACTGTTAATGACATATTCTATGTAGTGAATTTGTATGATACAAATGTGTTTTTGGGAGTCCAATGGTTATATTATTTGGGAGATAATATAGTGAACTATCAAGTCCATAAAATGAAGTTCAAAAATTCAGATGGAAAACCAATATTGTGGAGAGGTATGTACACCTACCCAAACCAAGTGGTGTCCTCTCATAGTATGAGGTCTATCTTGAGGCATGGAGACATTGAATGGGTTTTTGAATGTTTGGTTACATATTTTAAGCCTCACTTGAAGGTTTCCAAGAATCCTAAGGAGATAGAGTGGTTGTTGGCTGTTAGCACTCAAAATTTACCCCTGGTTGTGAAAGGATAATCCCAAGGTAACCACAAAACCAATATTTAGGAAGAAAGTTGGATTATTTCTTTCCAAAGAGGGATGTCTCAATAAATAAACTCACAGGCCATAACTATTAAAAAAGGAATAAAATTTAATAGTAATTGTGGTTAAAACTGGTGCTCATTGGGCATGGAATCATATATGATAACAAACAATGACAGTGCTTTTGCAATGGAAATTTAAACAAAGGAAGGGTAGCTACTCCTTTGCAGTCAAAAAGTTGATTGTATGGTGATAAAGAAGAATAAGAAATAGTCCATTAATATGGGAATCTAACAAGGATGAATCCATTATTAACTTTAGTATAAAAGGTTTGTGAATGTTTGAAAGCAAAGGATCGGAGCATATGATTATGAATTTTAATCTAATATAGACTCATTCAAGCATGAAAGAATGAAAAAATGTAAAGGTAAACAAGAAACACATACACATAAGGAGAGAATTTATAAACTGCAAAGTAAATAACATAAGAATCTCTATAAAAATATGCTTGGTTTTGAAATTTTTATTGATATTTGAAAATATCTTACAATACTCAATTTTACCATGGGTTTCAACCCTCAATACATTGAAAAATGTTGCTTAAGTACATCAAAATGATCCTTGGTATGATAACTACTTATATGCTAAAAATAGGCAAAATAACTACCTTATTACATTTGTCATTTGCTTCCTAACAAACTAACTGCTCATAAATTTATTACAATTTGTAAAATAGTCTTCAACATTCATCGAGACTCCTTCATTGATGCAGCTTGTATTTTGTCCTTCTGAACTTCTCCACTATCTTCCATTGATCCACAGTTGGCATTCTATATTGTCCATTTATTTAGCAAATAATTATAACTCTACGTGATCCACATGTTAGCACCTGTGCTAAATTCGAGGAATTTTACAAATGCATCCACACTTATCCCCTTGTAAAAAGTGAGCCGGTGTAAAATGAGGGGTTAGGGAAAAAATAAATAAAATCATGTCTTATGATCTAGAGGTATGCATAGAATGGTTTGAAGTTGCTTGGGAGGCTTATTCCTAAGGCTGAATGTCAAAATGAATTATTCCATGGTGTGGTATGAACAAAATTCGAAAGTCATTAGGTTGTAACCTTGCATTTGAGTTTAGATATGAGAATCTATTCATGGTTATGTGGTGGCGGAAATAAAAGGCACAGATCCACAGCGATTAGGATCAACGGTCACGAATGATTCCGCAAAGGGAAAATTCTTGGTATAAATATTTTGGGTGATTTCGGAATAGTTTTAAACAGTAGGAAAGATCAACCGTTGGATCCAACGATGGAGGAAGAGCGATGGTCGTCTCAAGTTCTGTCGATGGAAATTGCCCGGAGAAAAAAAAAATCCAACTCCACGGAATTAGGTAGAGACCACATATTTCGACGGCCCAGATTACCATGGTCTCAAATATACAGTGGAGATGGATTTCTCCAATCCAACTTGCGCTCCGCTATCAAAGTTTTGAAAACAACAGAATTTGGTAGGGGTCACAGGTTTAAATGGCCCAAATCTACCCCCTCATGATTAATGGCGAGGGTCAATTCCACTCCCATAACATGCACGGGGATATCCTTTCCCTTGTGTCATCGAAATTAGGTAGGGACCACAGGTTTCTATGGTCGGGATCAGCTCCTGATTCTAGATCGACGAAGACGATGGATTCCGCCGATGCAAGGTGCACGAACGATAAGGACGGTCAGGTTCATCGAAATATGGTGGGAGCTGCATGATCCGATGGAAACGATGAATATAAGGTTAATATTGATGGTGGAGGTGTACCCCGCTAAGGAAAGCTGTAGGGAAAATAAGGATTGCAGAATAACGGAGGAAAATATTGAGAGACTAAAGGGAAACATGATCGATGGTCCAAGTTGAAGGAGGGTTGGATGAATGGATGAGAGTTGTTCACACCAAAGAAGGTGCAAGAGATTTATTAGAGAAGAATAATATAATAAATGTGTGCACGTGAATTTAGGTTATCTGTATGATTATGTGCATTGGATAGCAAGAGCAGGACTGTGCAAAAAGAGGCCAGCTATGACAAACCCCATCAACCCACTTGTCAAAGGACCAGGTAGGCCATGTTTCTCTATTACACAAATTATATAAGATGGCTGAGGTAGAGGGGTTATCTGACCAAAAATTGGAATATGAGAAAATCGAAGAATTCTTTGAAGACAGGGATTCTGAGATTTTCAACACCATCCTACTGAATGGACCCATAGAAATTGTAAAAGACAAACTAAAGCTAATTAGGGACCAAGAAACTGATGTGCACAGTGTCTATAAGTCCTTTTTCCACTTTTTATCCACTAACCAAACCCTCAATTGCCCTGAGTTCATAACTGGTATGCTGCTAGTTACTCTCCTCCCGAGAAGGTAATCATCGACGTCTGTAAAATCCTTTTCCAGGTCAACCCCCTCGTCATCAGGAACACATTATTCGTTCCTAAAGAGTTCAATCAGAAATCCACATAGTACAGTGAAGAAAGCATTCTCCAGTATTTCAAAGAGGCAGCTGTGGAAAAGAAATAGGCGTTCTTTAAATCATGTTTCAAACCTGATACCCAGCTAAGAAATTACCCATACCCTGCAGATGCTGAGGAATTCAATGAGGAAACATAGTGTGTCACAACCCTTCTGAGTCAGGTTTTAGGGATGGATACCAACAAATACATCACAGATCCCATGATGAGTTTATGATTCACCTTGAGCACCTTCCCAGTCAACTTAGAGGATCCCAGCCAGTCAGTCCATGTTTCTTTTCTCAAGTTTGTCGATTTTCTAGCCGAGCACATTCACTCTCAGCTAGTAGATTTACCTAAGACCATAACCTTTATATTTCAGTCCTACTTGTTCAGAATGTTTCTAATTTTTAATGAAGAGAACCTTCATCTTCCAGAAATGGTGATCACATAGGAGATCAACAATGATTACACCAAATTCATGAACTTTTTGATGACAGGAGTATATGGTGACTTCTTCCAGAAACAGTTACCAAGTGTGTTACCTGAGATGAAGGAAACACTACAATCCTCCCCTGACAAGAGGATTGGAGATTGGTTATTTTAAGAACAAGGTACAGTGATCAAGCTATATGGATTTGTCCACCAACCTTACAAACTTCCTTCCCTTTTTACTCTTAGGATGTTATCTTTAGAGTTGATCAGATAGAGGCTGATAGTGGAAAATGAACACTTCATGAGTTTCAAGAAGTATTCAGAAATAAAGTTTGCTTGGGACATAGGCCCATTTGTCATAAAAAACAAGGGTTCCCTCCCATTGATAGAAAGTATGATAAGAGGGATGGGGTTCCCTACTAAGGTTTCCATCAATCACGATCCCCACCACATTATATCAAACAAAAGGAAAACCAACAAAAATAATCCTTTTGAGAACCATGAGGTGGCAGGACTGCTTGAGGCTGCAAAATGGTCATACTTCCCCCAAAAGAAGCATGGAGATGATGGTATGGAGGAGGACCCCACTTGTCCACCACAGGGAAACAACTCACCTCCACCTGGAACTTCAAGCCTGGGCCCCGTAGCAGAAAAGGTTACAACTTTATCTAGTGTCTCTGAGCATTCCAACAAGGGGGACTTCTCTGATGTCATGTACATAGAGGAGGAGGACACAACCAACACACCAAATAAACAGAAATTGGATGATGCAGGGAAGCTGGTACAGGTAGCTGGTGAGAAAGGAAAGAAGAAGCAAGTAAAGGTCAAAGGCCATGCCTTTGAGGTTCAAGAATATAAATTTTCCTAGACACTTGAAGGATCAACAATAAGTCCAAGACTGAACTATTGGAAAAATACAAGGAGAACAAGGAAATCACCATGAATGAATCTCTCAAATTATCTGTAGAGGTCAGGATGATGCAGGGAAGCTGGTACAGGTAGCTGGTGAGAAAGGAAAGAAGAAGCAAGTAAAGGTCAAAGGCCATGCCTTTGAGGTTCAAGAATATAAATTTTCCTAGACACTTGAAGGATCAACAATAAGTCCAAGACTGAACCATTGGAAAAATACAAGGAGAACAAGGAAATCACCATGAATGAATCTCTCAAATTATCTCTCAAATCACCATTAATTAATATGCATCTATAATTAATTAAATGAACCCGACCATCTATGATCGCGAAAACTAAAATGAGAAAGGGGCATGATTTTCCCAAGGATAAGGAGGTGAGGGAAATTGTCAATCTTGGGCCAAAAGGGGGAAAAACCCATGTGTCATCTTCCTTTGTTTTATTCCAACCACCTTCAATTAATAATTTCTGCTAGTAGCTGAGGGAAGTTATGGCAGTTAATTGTTTTGGGAGTGGGGTGGCAAGACTGTCAGTCCATGCCTCCACGCACACTCCACCCATAGTTGACTTCTGAATGGAAAGGAAAAACGACTATCACACACACACACACGCAGACACTTCTTCCTCTCCACGAGTTGCAAAACACCCACGCACTGCAAATTCGCGTCCTTCTGGTAGCTGTTCACCTTCACGCACTTCCCATTTGGCTGCTCATTGTTTTCACGCACAGGAATTTTCCTGGGTTTTACCCACGCGATTGTCTCCTGCAAATTCGCGTCCTCTCCATTGCTGTGCATTCTCACGCAGAGGGATTCCTTCCCATTTTTGGTCTTCACGCACAGGATTTTGCTGGATTTACCCACGCAGTAGTTTTCCTTTGTGGATTGGTGAATAGTGTGGCCGTATCCTGTACTCACGGGATGATTGTGGGTTCTGCATTGTTGCCCACGCTCACCCACAGGATAGGAGACTGTAATTTCTTCCCCAGCTCGGTCTGCATATGTTTTCTTGGTGATTTTGTTGCCTAGGACGGGTTGTGTTTTCCCACATTGTTGGTTGTGGTTTTTGCGGTCTTCCTTACATGCTGGGGGCTGTTGTAAATTCGCCTGAGAGTCATTTTGGCCACGATAGGGCCAATAATGACTCAGAAGTCATTTTCCTGCTTAGGCTGTGACAGCTGACTTAGTTGCTTGTGTGCAATGGTTGGTCTTCGGACTGTGAGAGGAGTAGGGATGTTGGATTAGATTTGCTTCATAAACCTGGTGGTTGGAAACCACACAGATAGAGCTAGAGGGTTGGCCTTCTTCTCCATCACCCCTGAATAGCACTGGAAGGGAATGCAAGGCCTGAGGGACTGTGTAGCAGAGAAGGGACTGATTCCTTGTGTTGGGTGTGTTTGGGTGTCTTAGAGGTCAGGCTAGTTCTGGTATAGGTGTTCTTGGCTTTGTAATGAGGTCACCAGCTTAGCAATATGCCTTCTACAGCTCCTTGATGGCTTGATAAACCAAACTCTGTTGGCTTGGCTATGCTTGAGTATGCTTACCTATGCGTTAGCCTGCTAGTTCCCTTATTCCTTGGAGAATCATGCCCAGCTCGGGGGTGGAAGCGTTGCTGAGAGATTGAGGAGCACGCTGGCCTATGGTTGGGTGGAACATTACAGCAACATAGCTGGTTGCGGAAGGAGATTTCATAAGATAAGTGATCTTGTTCATTATACTTCTGCAACCTTATTCTCTGTCAATGATATGAAAATGATGAACATGTTAAAAGGAATGCTTGTGTGAATGCATGATGATTCCGCTGTGCAAGATGAATAGTTATATCTATGCATGATAAACAACTGTGTTTATGCATGTTATACTGCAATGCATTTTCTTTCAACATTTTGTTCTGCAAATTTTATGCCTGTACATGTTCATGGGGCTCTTAGCCCACTGTGTTTGAAGCTTGGGTCGCGTCCTCTTTGCCGGTCGGAGGCATGGGGACGTGACAAAATGGTATCAGAGCTCTGGGTTGCAGCAATGGGCCTCTATGGGCCAAGAAGACGTAGTGACAGAAGGTAGAATTACCTTCTCTGTTCAGCAGAGCAGCAGCAAGTTTCAAGAAAATCGCTTAAGTGTTTGAACAGTCGGAAGGATTGGCGGAATTGACTTTCGCTGTAGTGGAAGGTTTAACCTTTTCCCATCCACCATTGCGGACGATGAAGTGATTCCGCATCCGATGTGAAAGACCGCCGACGGCCGACACGGTCAAAGAAAGACAATTTTTTTGAAAATGTGTCTAAGTGTTGGGAAATCGGAAGCGGGAGTGATCTCCAGTCCACCGTTGCGGAAGGATTCGCGAAGTGAACTTCCACTAGTCGGAAGGGAAAGTGGTCCGACAGTCCGTCGTTGCGGAAGGATTCAGACTTTGGTGAGCCGCCGTTGTGGAAGCCAAAGCCATTTGGCTTCCGATGTGTAAAGGCCACCAACGTCCGAAGTGGAAATTCTCTAAGTAAACAGCCGCTATTGCGGAAGAGGAAGCAGTTTCCCGTCTGCCATTGCGGAAGCCAAAGCGATTTGGCTTCCAATGTGTAAATACTGCCGACGTTCGAAGTGGAAATTCTCTAAGTAAACAGCCTCTATTGTAATAGAGGAAGCAGTTTCCCGTCCACCATTGCGGAAGCCGAAGGCATTTGCCGGCCGATCAAAAAGACTGCCGATGCCGCAAGAGAAATTGCGCCGATCGAAAGAGGAAAGCAAAGGAGCATCCGTCGTTGCGGAAGCCAAAGCCATTTGGCTTCCGATGTGGAAAGACATCCGACAGCCGATGTCGATGACAGTCAAAAATAAGTTCGCCAATCGGAAGGGAAAACGTTCCGTGAGCCGCCGTTGCAGAAGGATTGGAGCTTCTGAGAAGCCGATTCTGCGGAAGAAAGAATGGAAAGAGGATCCGATTCAGCAGAAGGAAATGGGGAATGAGATCTGATTTTGTGCAAGGGGAAAATTTGAGTTTTTCGTGACATTTCTCCAGCATATTTTAACTGTTTTCAGAGGGATTTTGCAGCTGTTTTTCAGTGAAATTTCAGGGCTAAAAATGAGAAAAGAGGCAGCGATCTTATGCACTGGATTGCACGAAAATCCAATGTTTTACAAAAAAAAAAAAACGAGGGCGTAGGGAAGCCACAATGGGGCAAGCCCCCTTTACCCCCGTCGTCCCCCTCAGATAGACGTTCTTAATGAAGAAAATTTTATGTGTTTGGGAAAATTGTTATTTTATGGTTATTCCCGGAAAAGGTAAGTGATTATGATTTGTATCAATGTATGCATCTAACAATTGTGTTATTAACACGTTTGCAGAATTATAGTCACCTTCAAGAGAAGTATTCCAGGTAGTGCAGTTTGGTAAGTAAGTGGTGGTTCAGTATGAGAACCCATGATGGGTATGATGCTCAGTATTCCTATGAGCGAGCAGAAGATGCCATGGGAGAAAATGTACGAAATAGAAATGACGACATTGAGTCTAATGGAAGGAGATTCTGAGAGACACCGTCAGATGTTGCAGCCACTATGAGAAGCTTGATCAAATCCCAGGAAGAGCAGCATCAGTTGAAAGCTGCAATGTTGTAGAGTTTGACAGACTTGCAAAGAAAGATAGACTCTGGGCGAGGTACAGCAAGACCAGAAGGCAGTAAGAGCAGTACTAGGAGAAGGAGAAGGACTTCTAGTGGATCATCTGATTCTGAAGAATCTAGTGGGGATTCAATTTCTTCTTCTCATAGAAGAAAAAGAAAGAGACACCATAGGGATCACTCTCGAGATGAGTTCAAGAAAGCTAAACCTCCTACGTTTGATGGTGAGGTAAAGACTGGACAAGAGGCTGAAGCTTGGCTTCTTGGTATTAAGAAGTACTTTCAAGTGCATGATTATTCAGGAAACATGAAGGCAAGAGTTTCCATATTCAATCTAAATGGAAGAGCATCCATTTGGTGGGAACACTTCAAGAAAGTGAAGAAGATCAGTGAAAGGAGTCTTAAGTGGAAGCAGTTCAAGAAGTATTTCAAGCAGAAATACCTATCTGATAGGTATTATGATGACAAGATTAAGGAGTTCCATGAGCTGAGATTGGGACAGCAGACCATGGAAGAGTATGCAAATAAGTTTTTGGAGCTATTGAGGTATGTCCGATACATCAGGGATGAAAAAGTAAAGGTCCAGTGTTTCCTAAGTGGATTACCTCAGTCTTATAAATATAGAATTGAGTTTTACAAACCTAGAACTCTTGAAGAAGCGATAAGAAAGGCTAAGTATTGCTATGAGCAAAGCAAAGGTAAGCCAAATTTCCATAAGGCATGGAAGGACAAGAAGAATGAGAAGTTTGACCAAAGAAAGAAAGGTTTCAAACCTTCTAATTTCAGGAATCAGCTGAAGCAGCCATCTCAATCTACGAGTAAGCCAGCTGGAGTGGTAGGAGAAAAGCCTAAGGATCCACAACAGAATAGAGGGCCACTTCAATGTTGGAAATGTGGTGGACCCCACATGTGTAGGAATTGTCCACTCGAGAATGAGAGTGCAAGGCCAGCTTATAACCTTCAAGAAGCAGAAACAGTGGGTCAAGTAGCAAGGGCAGTCCCTAGGATCTATGCAGCACTGGAGGACCGCCAGGCAGATCACCAGTCAACTATAGTTGAAGTAGCAGGTAAGATTGCTGAGCAATCTGTTTCTATTTTGATTGACCCTGGTTCTACGCACAGCTACATTACTCCTAGAGTAGTGGATATTTGTGCTCTTAAGAAAGTAAAGCATAGGAAGTCTTGGTTAGTTCATCTAGCCACTGGAACTAAGAGAAAAGTCAGTGAAGTGATAGAGAAATGTCCATTGGTCATGAATGGATTGGTCACTTGTGTAGATCTGAATGTTCTACCGCTTGGTTCCTATGATATTCTCATTGGAATGGATTGGTTAGAAGCTCACATGGTGAAGCTTGACTGTTACAATAAGACTTTTGAATGCATGAATGAAGAAGGGAACCTAGTAGTTGTAAAAGGTATTCCAAAGGTGATTTTAGTATGGCAGGTTTCAGCAATGCAGTTAAAGAAGTTTTGTAGGAAGGGTTTCCAGTTGTATGCAGCTCATATTTTGGAGGAAAAGAGAGATGAAACTCCAAGGTTGGAGGACTATCGGGTGTTACAGGAATTCAGGGATGTGTTTCCTGATGAGATTCCAGGGCTTCCTCCAAAGAGGGACATTGATTTCACAATTGAACTTGTGCCAGGAGTGGCACCAGTGTCCAAGGCACCCTATAGGATGAGTACACCGGAGATGCTTGAGTTGAAGATGCAACTGCAAGAGTTGTTGGAAAAGAAGTATATCCGGCCGAGTGTGTCTCCTTGGGGAGCACCAGTTCTGTTTGTCAAGAAGAAAGATGGTACCCTCAGGTTATGTATTGATTACAGGCAGCTGAACAAGGTTACTGTGAAGAATAAATATCCTTTGCCTAGGATTGATGACCTCTTTGATCAAATGAGAGGAGCAAAGGTATTTTCCAAGATTGACTTGAGGTCTGGTTACCATCAGGTAAGGATCAAGGATGAAGACATTCATAAGACAGCCTTCAGGACAAGGTATGGGCACTATGAGTTTGCAGTGGTACCATTTGGTCTCACAAATCCGCCAGCTACATTTATGTGCCTTATGAATAGTGTTTTCAGCAAGTATTTGGACAAGTTTATTCTTGTTTTCCTTGATGACATTCTTGTTTATTCTAAGAATGAGGAAGAGAATGAAGAGCATTTGAGACTAACATTGAGTTTGCTCAGGGAGCATCAGTTGTATGCAAAACTGAGCAAGTGTGACTTCTATAGAGATACAATTCAGTACTTGGGTCACATTATTTTAGAAGAGGGTATATCTGTGGACCCTGAAAAGATTGAAGCCATTATGAATTGGCCTACTCCAAGAAATGTGACAGATGTGAGATCTTTCATGGGACTTGCAGGATACTACAGGAGATTCATTGAAGGATTCTCCAAAGTTGCACATGCCATCACTTCTTTGCAAAAGAAGGGAATGGAGTTCGAATGGACATCGAGGTGTGAAGAAAGCTTCCACCGGTTGAAGAGTCTTCTCACCAGTGCACCAGTGTTGAAGGTTGCAGATCCAGAGAAATATTTTGTGGTGTGTACCGATGCATGCGGGCAAGGGCTTGGAGGAGTCCTTATGCAAGACAACCACGTGATATGTTATGAGTCAAGAAAGTTGAGGGAGCATGAGAAGAACTATGCCACTCATGATATAAAGCTTGCAGCCATAGTACATGCTCTCAAGATGTGGAGACATTACTTGATGGGTAGGAGATTTGAGCTCAGAACGGATCATTGTGGACTAAAATATTTGTTTGATCAGCCTACTCTGAATTCTAGGCAAGCAAGATGGCTGGAGTTTTTATGTGAGTTTGATTTTGAAATCAAGCACATAAAGGGAAAAGAGAATAAGGTAGTTGATGCACTCAGCAGGAAGGTGCAGGAAATGCATGTGGCATCTCTTAGTATTTGCCAATCAAATTTGAGGCAGCAGATTGCCAATCATGTTGCTGGAGATGAATTGTATGAGCAGGTAAAAGACAAATTGCAGCAGCAAAGTCTTGAGAAGAGGTATGAGGGATATAAATTGGAAGAAGATGGGCTTCTCACTTATAAAGGTAGAATTTATATTCCAAATGTAGCAAATTTGAGGAGAGTTGTTATGGATGAAATCCATCAAGCTCCATATTCGGGTCACCCAGGATATCAGAAGACGATTACTATAGCTAGAAAGCAGTACTTTTGGCTAGGTATGAAAAAGGATATGGCTGAGTACATTTCCAGGTGTATGAAATGTCAACAGGTAAAGGTTGAGCATCAACATCCAGTAGGTTTGTTGCAGCCTTTTCCAGTTCCGGAATGGAAATGGGAAGTTATTTCCATGGATTTTATTACAGGATTGCCAATGACTTGGAGACAGCATGATTCTATCATGGTTGTAGTAGACAAGTTGACAAAGGCAGCACATTTTATACCGGTTAAGTCTACATATGAGACTGGACATTGCAAATATCTTTATGAAGGAGATATTCAAATTGCATGGATTGCTGAAGGCAATAGTTTCTGACAGAGATGTCAAGTTTACTCCCAACTTTTGGAAGGGGTTGTTTGCAGATTTGGGTACAAAGCTAAACTTCAGCACTGCATACCATCCTCAGATAGATGGGCAGATAGAAAGAGTTAATCAAGTGCTTGAAGACATGCTTTGCATGTACGCAATGGAAAAACCAACCAAGTGGGAAGATTACTTACACTTGGTAGAGTTTGCTTATAACAATGGACATCAAGCATCCTTGGGGATGAGTCCATATGAAGCTTTGTATGGAAGAAGGTGTAGAACACCAGTGACTTGGGATAATCCAGTGAACAGGATTGTTCTTGGACCAGAATTGCTCAAGGAATGGAGCAAGAGGTTGTAAAGATCAGGTAGAAGCTGAAAGCAGCACAGGACAGACAGAAAAGCTATGTAGATAAGCATAGGGTGAACAGGGAGTTCAGTGTTGGGGATCATGTTTACCTCAAAGTGAGAGCAAGGAAGAGTTCCTTGAAGCTTGGAAGTTGTGCCAAGTTGTCACCAAGATATTGTGGGCTGTTTGAAGTGCTTGAAAGGATAGGGCCAGTTGCATTTAGACTTGCATTGCCTGCTAGCACTAGGGCTCATAATGTTTTTCATGTTTCTTTGCTTAAAAGATATGTACATGATCCTAACCATGTGATAGATTAGGATGTGATTCAGGTGGAACCCGAGGGAGAGTTCCAAATTGAGCCAATGCACATCCTCGACAGGAAGGTCACAATGCTCCGGAACTGAGCCATAGGGTAGGTAAAGGTGCAATGGGAGCACTTCGGACCTGAAGAGGCTACATGGGAGCTGGAGGATGCCATGCGATTGGCACATCCATTTTTGTTCAATTCTACGGAACACTGAGGCGATACCAGTGTAGCATTTTGTTCAATTTTGTAAAGCACTGAGGACAGTGCTATTGAAGGGGGAGGGGAATGTAATGTCTCGGTTTTGACCCCATTGCATTAGATGTATATGATTATGTATATATTGTAAATGATCATGGTGTGGAGCTAAAGGCCAAGGCCCCACCATTGATTGGTTATGCTAATGTTTAGATTTAAATTTGTCACCGATGGTATATCGGGGCATGCGGCATATATTATGACGATCATCATGTAAATATGCATCTATAATTAATTAAATGAACCCAACCATCTATGATCGTGGCAACTAAAATGAGAAAGGGGCATGATTTTCCCAAGGATAAGGAGGTGAGGGAAATTGTCAATCTTGGGCCAAAAGGGGGAAAAACCCATGTGTCATCTTCCTTTATTTTATTCCAACCACCTTCAATTAATAATTTCTGCTAGTAGCTGAGGGAAGTTATGGTAGTTAATTGTTTTGGGAGTGGGGTGGCAGGACTGTCAGTCCATGCCTCCATGCACACTCCACCCATAGTTGACTTCTGAATGGAAAGGAAAAATGACTATCACACACACACGCAGACACTTCTTCCTCTCCACGAGTTGCAAAACACCCACGCACTGCAAATTCGCGTCCTCCTGGTAGCTGTTCACCTTCACGCACTTCCGATTTGGCTGCTCATTGTTTTCACGCACAGGAATTTTCCTGGGTTTTACCCACGTGATTGTCTCCTGCAAATTCGCATCCTCTCCATTGTTGTGCATTCTGATGCAGAGGGATTCCTTCCCATTTTTGGTCTTCACGCACAGGATTTTGCTGGATTTACCCACGCAGGAGTTTTCCTTTGCGGATTGGTGAATAGTGTGGCCATATCTTGTACTCACAGGACGATTGTGGGTTCTGCATTGTTTCCCATGCTCACCCATAGGCTGGGAGACTGTAATTTCTTCCCCAACTCGGTCTACATATGTTTTCTTGGTGATTTCGTTGCCCAGGATGGGCTGTGTTTTCCCACGTTGTTGGTTGTGGTTTTTGTGGTCTTCCTTACATGCTGGGGGCTGTTGTAAATTCTCCTGAGAGTCATTTTGGCCACGATAGGGCCAATAATGACTCAGAAGTCGTTTTCCTATTTAGGCTGTGATAGCTGACTTATTTGCTTGTGTGCAATGGTTGGTCTTTGCACTGTGAGAGGAGCATGGATGTTGGCTTAGATTTGCTTGATAAACCTGGTGGCTAGAAACCACACAGACAGAGCTAGAGGGCTGGCCTTCTTCTCCATCACCCCTGAATAGCACTGGAAGGGAATGCAGGGACTAAGGGACTGTGTAGTAGAGAAGGGACTGATTCCTTGTGTTGGGTGTGTTTGGGTGTCTTAGAGGTCAGGCTAGTTCTAGTGTAGGTGTTCTTTGCTTTGTAATGAGCTCACCAGCTTAGGAATCTTCCTTCTACAGCTCCTTGATGGCCTGATAAACCCAACTCTGTTGGCTTGGCTATGCTTGAGTATTCTTACCTATGCGTTAGCCTGCTAGTTCCCTTATTCCTTGGAGAATCATGCCCAGCTCGGGGGTGGCAGCGTTCTGAGAGATTGAGGAGCACGCTGGCCTATGGTTGGGTGGAACGTTGCAGTGATGTAGCTGGTTACGGAAGGAGATTTCATAAGATAAGTGATCTTGTTCATTATACTTCTGCAACCTTATTCTCTGTCAATGATATGAAAATGATGAACATGTTAAAAGGAATTCTTGTGTGAATGCATGATGATTCCACTGTGTAAGATGAATAGTTATAGCTGTGCATGATAAACAACTATGTTTATGCATGTTATACTGCAATGCATTTTCTTTCAGGATTTTGTTCTGCAAATTTTATGCCTGTACATGTTCATGGGGCTCTTAGCCCACTGTGTTTGAAGCTTGGGTCGCGTCCTCTTCGCCGTTCGGAGGCATGGGGACGTGCCAACACTTGACATGGAGAGCATTTCTTTTAAGCAATTTTTCAGTTTGTTTTCAGCATCTGTTCAGTTTTTGTTTTCAGAGCAGATTGGGGATTTCAGGAGAAGATTGGGATCATCCCAATGGATCAGGAACTTGGTCTACAGGGTTATTTTCTACCCCATAGGGAGGATGACATCCTCGAGTTGGAGCCATTGTTAGCACTTGTGCTAAATTCAAGAAATTTTACAAACGCATCAACACTTATCCCCTTGTAAAAGAGCGAGTCGGTGAAAAATGAGGGGTTAGGGAAAAAAAAACATGTCTTTTGACCTAGAGGTATGCAGAGAAGGGTTTGAAGTTGCTTTGGAGGCTTATTCCTAAGGATGAATTTCAACATGAATTATTCCATTGTGTTGCATGAACAAAATTTGAAAGTCCTTAGGTTGTAATCTTGCATTTGAGTTCAGATATGAGAATTTGTTCATGGTTATGTGGTGGAGGAAATGAAAAGCGTAGATCCACAGTGATTAGGATCAATGGTAATGAATGATTCTGCAAAGTGAAAATGCTCGGTATAAATATTTTGGGTGATTGCAGAATGGTGTTAAATGGAAGGAAAGATCAACCGTTGGATCCAAAAATGGAGGCAGATCGACAGTCGTCTCTAGTTTTGCCAATGGAACTTTCATGAAGAAAAAAAATGCCTGACTCTGAGGAATCGGGTAGAGACCAAAGATTTAAAAAACCCAGATTATATTGGTCTCAGATCTACGACAGAGATGGATTCTACCAATTCAAATTACGCTCTGCTATCAAAGTTTTGAAAATGACAGGATTTAGTAGGGGTAGCAAGTTTCAATGGCCCTAATCTACCCCCCTCATGATCAACGAAAGGGGTCAATTCCACTCCCTCAACATGCACACGGGTATCCTTTCCCTAGTGTCAATGGAATTAGGTAGGGAGCGTAGGTTTCTATGATCGGTATCAGCTCTCGATTCCATATCGACGATGATGATGGATTCTGTCAATGCAAGATGCATGACCGATAAGGATGGTCGGGTTCTTAAAATGTGGTGGGAACTATGTGATCTGATGGACACAATGAATATACAGTTAGAATCGACGGTGGAGACGTATCCCACTGAGGAAATCTACAGGGAAAATCAGGAGTGTGGTATAACAGAGCAAAAGACTGATGGAGTAAAGGGAAATAAGATCTTCCGTCCAAGTTGAAGGAGGGTTGGGTGAATGGATGAGAGATGTTCCCACCAAAAAAGGTGCAAATGATTTATCAGAGAAGAATAATATAAGAAATTTTTGAACGTGAATTTAGGTTATTCGTATGATTCTGTGCATTAGATAACGAGAGTAGGACTGTGCAAAAAATGTCCAGCTAGGACAAACCCCATCATTCCACTTGTCAAAGGACTAGGTAGGCCACGTTTCTCCATCACACAAAGTATATAAGATGGTTGAGTTAGAGGGGTTATCTAACCAAAACCTAGAATATGAGAAAATCAAATAATTCTTTGAAGATGGGTATTTTGATATTTTCAACACCATCCTACTGAATAGACCCATAGAAATTGTAAAAGACAAGCTGAAGCTACTAAGGGACTAGGGAATTGATGTGCACGATGTCTATAAGTATTTTTTCCACTTTTTCTCCACTGACCAAACCCTCAATTTCCCTAATTTCATCGACTGGTGAACCGCTAGTTACTCTCCTTTTGAGAAGGTAATCATGGACGTCTCTAGATCTAAAATCCTTTTCCCAGTCAGCCCCCTCATCATTAGGAACATATTCTCTGGTCTTGAAGAGTTCAGTCATAAATCCACAGAGTACAGTGAAGAAATCATTGTCCATTATTTCAGAGAGGCAACTATGGAAAAGAAAGAGGCATTCTTTAAAGCATGTTTCAAACCTGATACCCAACTAAAAAATTGCCCATACCCTGTAGATGCCAAGGAATTCAATGAGGAAACACAGTGCGTCACAACCCTCCTGAGTCATTTTTTGGGGATGGATACTAACAAATACATCACAGATCCCATGGTGAGTTTATTTTTCACCCTAAGAACCTACCCAGTTGAATCAGAGTATCCCAACCAGTCAGTCCATTTTTCTTGCCTCAAGTTTGACAAATTCCTAGCTGAGAACATTCACTCTTAGCCAGTATATTTCCATGAGACTGGAACCTTTAGATTTTAGTCCTACTTGTCGAGAATGTTTCTGTCTTTCAATGAAGAGAACCTTCAGCTTCCAGAAATGGTGATCACATAGGAGATCAATAGTGATTACACCAAATTCATGAACATTTTATGACAGGAGTATATGGTGCCTTCTTCCATAAAAATCTACCCATGGTGTTACCTGAGATGAAGGAAACACTAAAATCCTCCCTTTACAAGAGGATTGGAGATTGGTTCTTATCAGAACAAGGTATATTGATCAGGGTATATGGAGATTTCCACAAACCTTACAGACTTCCTGCCTTTTTTACTCTTAGGGTGTTCTCTTTAGAGTGGATCAGATAAAGGTTGATAGTGGAAAATGAACACTTCCTGAGTTTCAGGAAGTCTTCAGAAATAAAATTGGCTTGGGCCATAGGCCCATTTGTCATCAAAAACAAGGTTTTAATCCCACTTATAGAAAGTATGATAAGAGGGATGGGGTTCCCTACTGAGGTTGCCATCAATTATGATCCCCATCACATTATATCAAACAGAAGACAAGCCAACAAAAATAATCCTTTGGTGGTAGGCTTGATTGAGGCTACAAATTGTCTAGGCTACCCCCAGAAGAAGCACGAAGATGATGGTATGGACGAGGACCCCACTTTTCCACCACAGGGAGAAGTGGAAAATGGAAAATGAACACCTCCTGAGTTTCAGGAAGTCTTCAGAAATAAAATTGGCTTGTGCCATAGGCCCATTTGTCATAACTCAGGAAGTCTTCAGAAATAAAATTGGCTTGTGCCATAGGCCCATTTGTCATCAAAAACAAGGTTTTCATCCCACTTATAGAAATTATGATAAGAGGGATGGGGTTCCCTACTGAGGTTGCCATCAATTATGATCCCCATCACATTATATCAAATAGAAGACAAGCCAACAAAAATAATCCTTTTGAGCACCACGAGGTGGTAGGATTGATTGAGGCTACAAATTGGATAGGATACCCCCAGAAGAAGCATGAAGATGATGGTATGGAGGAGTACCCCACTTCTCCACCACAGGGAAACAACTCACCTCCACCTAGCACTTAAATCATGGGCCTAGTAGAAAAAAAGGTTACACCTTTGGCTAGTGTCTCTGAGAATTCCAACAAGAGGGAATTCTCTGATGTCGTGGACACAGAGGAGGAGGACACAACCAACACACCAAAGAAACAGAAATTGGATGATGCAGGGAAGATTGTACAGGTATCTAGTGAGAAAGGAAAGAAGAATAAAGTAAAGGTCAAAGACGCTTCCTTTGAGGTTGAAGAATATGAATTTGCCCAGACACTTTAAGGATCAACAAACATATATAAGTCCAATACTAAACTATTGGACAAATACAAGGATAAAAAGGACATCACCATGAAATAATCTCTCAAATTATCTGTAGAGGCCAGGAAGGTTTGTGGTCAGTAGGTATCTCTCTTTTCTATTAGAGATCACAAGCATAATACATTAAATATGGCCATAGATTCTAGGAACAAGGTGGTTGGGATGAATATCAATCTTGATTACATCCTTGTGCCATATATGATACACCTTCATAAACAAATAGGGGATATCATTCACAATGACCTGCTGAAGTCAACTCTCAAAATATCTAAGCTGCAGACTAGCAAGACTAGAATCTAAAACCAACCGAGGCAAGAGAAGGTCGAGAACAGTGCCCACTAGGCTCAGATCAAGAAGCTTTAGATAGACTTGTTGCTAGATGAAAAAAAAGCTAATAAAGTGGCTAGCATAAAAAAGATTCTCAAGGAGAAGTAAGATACCATTCATCTGCTGAAGAAAAAGATGAAGATTCCAGCTACTCAATTGATCCAAGATTCAGAGCTATCATAGCTATAAAAGGAGAAAGAGAGCTTGAATGGTAAGCTTATAGACTTCTAGACCCAGCTACTGAAATTCATAGAGAAAGAGAAGAAATGGCAGAGCGATATGACCCTTATAGTGGAAAGTGAGAACGACCTCAAGACCAAAGCAGATGATCTAGAGAGAAGGTTACAGGGAAAGGAAAGGGAATTGCAAGAGAAAGGGAAAGAACTCGAAAAGGTAGTATTTCCTCCTACCACTGAACCTAGTGAGTTCTCTATTGTTCAAGCCCTGGAACAAGTAAGTCTGAAGGAGTTGGAGCTGATAGGATTAAAGCACCAGAACAAGAACCTAGAAGGTTTGGCAATGGACATAGAACGCGAAAGAAAGAACTGGGAGGCAAAATGTGCTGAATTGCAGTCCAAGAATGAGAAGTTGATATAGCAGGTCAAAGGGAAATCAACAGTCCATGGGGTGAAGCACATGATATGGGATTCCTTCATAACAGAGGACACCAAGTTAAGGCCCTACCTGGATTACATTATGGACAAAGAAAGGGTTATACAAGAAGCCAAAAAAAGTGTTAAAGCAATCAAAGTGAAGCTAAATAAGAAACATGTTGACTATGCTAAAAGTGCTATAGAGTTTCTAAATGGGATAACAAAAGAGGAAATCAGAAAGGCTAGTATAAAGGACAAGATTTATGTCATCACTTGGGATAGGAAGGTGGTAAATAAATATCATCATTTAGAAACTGTTGAGGCCAAGATTTATATCATGATGCATGAGATCAAAGTGTTTATCAAAATGTTTGACCCTCTGGTAAAAATGGAAATCCCATTTTTACTGGTAGGAAAAGGGTGGAATGTGGTCACAAAAGGAATACTACAACCTGTTGATTCAATGCAGGTCATACCATTCGAAATTCACAGATATGTAGCAATCTCTATCAGGAAAGGAAATTGTTGACAAGATGGCATATCATTTCAAGATAGTGTTCACTTTCAGGGCCATGTGTGCACGGCTTCTAGACTTTTCATATAGGGATCACGTGGAGATGCGGGTGTTGTCGAAGGAAACGTCAACTCTAGAATTACCTACCACAGAACAGTGGAAAACAGTCAAGAAGTTTGGAAGGACCAAGTACATTCTGCATGCTCCAGAATGATGGAAACTAGGGGATAGTTTGTAAAGGAACAAGTCAAGATGAGTCAGCATAAAACCATCGTAGGTTCCATGAACCATATTTTTCATTCAAGCAAGCTTGAGTCCCATAAGTTTCATTACCAGTTTAATCAAGCATGCGCATTATTGCATATTTCCTGTTATGTAGAAATCATGGCAAATGTGCCACCTCAAAGTTGTTAGGATTTAAAATGATGATTCAGGATTGATGCCCAATTTTTGTAATTGAATTTGGATCTATTTTGAAATTGGTATCGGGATTCCATAACGCTATAAATGTAACCTCTACGGAGGAGGAAGAGTTCAACTTTCATTTTTTTAGGACTATGTGCTCGGATTGTAGCTTTGTAAACTTTCTTGGAAGTTTTAATGAAAAATGTTTTCTCTGAGTTTTGAGATTCATCAGTGTTCATATTCACTTTGTGTTTCCTGTTTGCATCATTTTCATATGTTTAAATTCCTGCTAATGCTTTCTAGTTGTATGTGAGGAATTTGTTTCATTAATCGCTCCTTCCATCAGATATAGCATCTGTGTGTGTAATGATTGTTCTGGAATTCATCCTTGTTAGATGCTATGTTTATGTCATTACACTTATTGTTGTTTTTGCTAAAGGTTTTTTCAAGAGATTCATCCGTAGATAGGTGCCTCTTGCTACACTGGAATTTTTCTTCTTTTCTCCTACCACCACTTGAAGATATTTGACTAAATATTACACTGACTTTATCTCATATTACAAAAGGGAAGATCATTGTTCATTATTTGTTGTAATATCCTTGAATGATTCAGACTCTGACTCCATTGCCCAATGGTATTTGATATCTTTCTGTCTTACAATATTGAAATTTACCAACAATCTGTTCCCATTAGAAATATATCCTTCTAAATGCTTGTTTAAAGCTAGATGTGTATGCGAATGTTCATGTGACAAAGAGAGAGCCCTCTCTGACTGTATAGGCTAGAATACAATCTAAATATTAGTTTGAAATGGTTACCCCAGTGATCTCCTACCACAACCATAGTAAAATCATTGGGTGATAAAACCACATATGAAATTTCTGGCAATTCGATACAATTTGTTCTAAAAGTGTTAATTAGTTCAAATTCCACTGCCAATTTTTCCACCAAAATTTTTCCTGACAGTCACTGGTTCATATCCTCGAACTTCTTATGAACCAACATACATTTTACTAGCAGAGCCTAATATTCCACGTAAAATAAGATTCTACCACCTTCTTCCCAAAAGGAATGAAAACCCTTTCGAAACAGTGACACAAATGAACCTTTAAAAACCTTCACTTGATGCTACATAATGTCAATTTTGGCCTACACAGTGTCTATATGATGATGCTTTCCTACTACCATACTATCCCAAGTAATTAGTGTGATTTTATCTTTTATCCCCATGGTTCTTATATCATCCTCTGATAAAGCATTCAGGAAATTAATTGTGTTCTTGGTTGTATCAACATGATTCTTATTTAAGGCTTCTTTTACTGCAGTGCAACTCTGCTTGGTAGCATTTATGACCATCTCTTTGCCCAAAATGTAATTCAAATATGTTCTAAGCTTAACAGCCTCAGCAATAATTGTATCCCAAATGATATGTCTTGTTGTATTGGCAGTTGTCCAATCAGCTTCTTTGTCAATTTATCATTTTTATCCAACATTTCTTTACATTTGCTTTCCAATGCTTTTGTTTCTTCCTCTTTTTTCAAACCTACATCTTCTATATTTTTGTTTTGGTTTTTCAAACTAATAAATTCCAAATCCTTTAAAATTACCTGGGACATAGCCTGCACAATAGATTATGTACTTGTATGTGCAATAGGATGAATTACTTGTACCTCATCTCCTTTTCTCGTATCCTCTATCTATTTTTCCAAAACAGATTGCTTTTCTTTTAAAAGATTAACCTTTTCAACCAAAAGAGATTTCTATTTTTCCCATTCTTTCTTCTCATTGGCAATCTTCAACAATTTTTCTTTGTTGTCACTTATCTCATTAGCTAGTATCTCTTTTTCCCTCTCCAATTCAATCAATTCTGAAGCACGAATAAATTGTGTATCGGGTATCTTCAATTTCTTCTTCAACAGCTGAATTATATTTTACTTCTCTACAAGGATCTTTTGTGTAACTTGTCCCTTGTTTGCTTCATTATCAATGGCTAACAAATATCCCTGAATTTTTTTTTTTGTTGTTGCGGATATGCCTTATTTTCTACCTTTTCCTGCCTTAGCTGATTTTCAATCTTGTTCTTTGTAGACTGTAATTTTGATACTTTCAAAGTGGATTTCAATAAATTACTATAAATTACATCCCTAGTATGCTTGTGTCAGTGGATCATATCTGGTACTGGGATTTTTTCTAAGTTTAATCTCATTTCAGCTACTTTATTCTTGGTGGCAACTACTAAGTTCAAAGTGTTCTTAGCATGATCAGTAACAGTCACTAAAGAAACATCTTTACTGGATTTTTTTCTTACATCTGCATACAACTTTAAAGATTCATCTAAGGATGTTTCTCTATTATTCTTATATTTATCATACAATTTGGTCCTGGATTTAATTTTGCTAATGGATGCCTTAGGAACTTCTAAAAATTCATATTAATGCATTTCAAAAGTTGTTCCCTTGATTTTTACCTTCTTTTTCTCAGTTTTAGTTTTGACAACTTCAACCAATTCCCCGTCAACTTCAATATTTTGCTTCTTTTTTGTCTGTGAACTTCCCTCTTCTTTTGTTTCCATTGCATCTGAGAAATTCCTTTTACATGTCACCTCTGAACTAGCTGCGATGGGAGTGACTACCTTTTTAGCCTTCATCGATTCCAATGGATTTTTTGGTGAAGCTTCTACCCTTTCCATTGGTGCTGTATAATCCAACCAAATTTTTCTTTCAACCAACCCTTCAACTTCCTAGTGTTCAAAAGGTTTATTCTTATTCACCTTTATTCTTGTTGAGATAACATATTGTGGATCATAATTCACTACAAAAACTATTTTAAAAACCATCCCCTTTAGCAAACTCTCCACTACAGGAAGTGCATCTTTATTATTTATAATAAAAGGTCCAATTACCCATGGAAAAATTATTTTTGAAGCTTTATTGAACTTGATGAAATGTTCATTTTCCACTATCAATTTATGTCTTATCATCTCCAGAGAAAATACTATAGGAGTAAGGAAATATGGTAAAATATATGGCTAATGAGTAAATCCATATATGCTAATAATGGTATGTTCTTCTAGTAAGAACTAGTCTCTTATTCTCCTATCTGGGGAAAATTGCAAAGCCTCTTTCATGAGTGGCAGTACTCTAGGTAATTTATCTTGGAATAAAATTCTATAGACCTATTCCATCAATAAATTCATATACTTGAATAAATTGCTACTGATTTTATCTGTAAGAACCATTTCTGGTAACTGTAAATTTTCCTCATTAAAGAATAAGAACATTCTGATCAAATAGGATTGAAATCTGAAGTGTCTAGTGCTATGGAAATTCACTAGCTGAGAGTGAATACTTTCAGCTAGGAATTCATCAAAATTAATACATGGAGGTGGAATAGGTTGGGACTCATACTGAATCATATTGACTCTAAACAATAGACTCATAAAAAACTCAGGAATATACTTGTCTGTGTCCAAAGCTAAAAACTGACTCATCATTGAAACACTCATCTTTGTTTCATCATTAAACAAATTTACATCTAAGGGAAATGGTTGGTTATCAAGGGAGATATATTACTTGAAACATTTTGAAAAGAAGTGTTTTTTTTTTCTCAATGGTAGCATGTCTGAAAGACTAGATTAGGTTTTTTTCATTGAATTATTCTCTATTTTGGGTGAAGGTAGGAGGGATCGTAAGGGAGTCTCGAACAACAACTGCATTAATAGGACATATAATCTTAGACTTGGTTGCATCCATAATTAATATTTAGAAGAAGAATAATTAGAGGCGCACTAGTCAATTAAATCCAAAAAGTTAAGGGTTTGGTCTGGACAAAAATAATAGAAATGAGACTAGAAGACATTATGCAAATCAGTACCCTGGTCTTTGAATGCATCCAACCTTGTTTTTAACTGGATAATGGGGCCAAAAGATAAAATGTTGTCAAATATTCCGACATCCCTATATTCTAATACTTCATCAATTTTCAAAAAATTCCAAGGCCTAATCCTTTACTTCTCCTTCATTATCCATGTTTAAATACTAAGAGGCAAGAAAAAACACGTCCTACCTGAAAAAATGATGAATGGATAGGTATCAATCTAACTTGGCTTTGTCCATGCAGAATAGTTCCTTCTTCTCCCAACACATAAAATACAAATAATATTCAACCATGTGCCCTTTACCTTTTATAATATTCTCCATAGTGGTTTTAAGATCAAAGGAGCGGTTTTATTTTCCACTAGTAAGTTCTCTGTTAACTTGCATACACTTCTCACAAGCGAATTATCCTATTTCCATAGATTTAATCTATCCTTATTTTAGACCATCGATCTTGCTTGCGCATTAACCTTCTCCTTTACCTACTCCGCTGCCCGACCTGTCGCTTATCCTCTACGAAATTTCCCATAGCAGACCCTCCTATCACCATAGGTCTACTAGATCTTTATTTTCCACCATAGATATCATCTCCTACATAATCATATTATTTAATTTTTGTTGTCCATATAAAGTGTAAAACAATGTGCAACTTCCATTAGCGGACTACCTGAAAGTTGTTGATCCCATCTGCTTTAAATCCTGAAAGTTGACCGATGCTGCCTTTTAACAATTTTTCCAAGATCCAACTAAACATATAGTGTGCATTTTCTCCCAGTAGATCCCATATTTGTCGTCAATATTAATGTTCATCAATATCCATCGTTAGTTAATATTTAGTTTGAAACATTCCACTAATCCTCATCCTGACTTTCTCCGTGCATCTTCGCACAGCAGAATCCTCCTGCTCTGAACCTCTTGTTATCTTAAAATATGCACCATAGATTTGGGTGGGCCCTAATATTTTCCACTAATCATGCAAAAATCTCTTTCTACACAACTTTCATCGGTGAATTCATCACCCACCATAGATTTATTTTACTTTTTCCCCTGGTCATAGATCTAGGCTTCTTTTTAAAATCCTTTGTCAATCATCAACTTCACTTCTACCTTGCATATTTTGAGAGAAGATTTCATTTTTTCTGTAGATCTATCTTCCTAATGATATAAACCATTGAAACTTTTCAGCATATACCACGGGCGCGTATTTTCATTTTTAGACTCTTTCCAAAGTTTAGCCCATGGTTTTTCTAAAAAAAATAAAGACCTTGGTCATCGATTTAGCACCTTTCGATCAATTTTATCAAAACCTATTATACCATACCATTATTTCCTCTTAGTCCTTCTCACCTCAACTATTAACCAAAACGATCCTAACAGTTGGCTCCAACTAGGGATGTTAGCCTCCCTGCAAGGTAGCAAAGAACCCGTAGACCAGTGCCAATTTATTCTTTGTACAAAACATTTCAAAAACTTAACAACTGAAAACTCTTTTTTCTTTTTTTCCTGTAAATAAAATAAATAAAAATGAAAAAAATTCAATATCTTAGGACCTTCTCTCTGGGATTCAAATCCTTCAATTTGTTATCTGTACTGATCTTTCAATTAAATAAATATGTACACTAATATACAAAATTATTTTCCACCTCAGGACATGTAATGTTTCGGCAATCTTCCATTTACAGGGCCTCCTTTAAGTTGAACCCCATATTGATGTTGTAGAATAAAAGAATCATCTCCCCTAAAATAAGAAATGATGTATGGCCCCTTCCACATATGATAAAACTTCCCATGTTTTTCTTCTTTAGGTGCATCCTATTTTAAAACTTGATCATCAACCTAGAATTGTTCTTCTTTAACCCTCTTGTCAAAGGTATTCTTCATTTTCTCCTGATGTACCTGTACTTTATCATAATTTTTCTCCCTTACCTCATTCAACTCAATTATCTGATTGGGCCTCCTCTTCATATGATCAGTTCATGATTCATCTCTTTCCCCATTCTTCCATCCCCCATATCATTATTACCATATTTTCATATGACGGTGCACTAGTGTGAATGGTGCTTGTGCTTTGTTGAGCTCAATTGATGCCCAAGAATGGGTGAATTATGTTTGTATCTGTAATATGTTCCCCATATTCTCTGCAATTTGAATTAGCATAAATATATATGCAAAATGCCCATATTTCCAAGCTATGGTTTGACTAGTTTCCATGTATTGGTTTCCATTTCGAAGGAGTTGTGTATGTGATTGGTATTGAGGAGTTTATATGATGTTAAATGTTGTTTAGTAGGGTATTTTTGTTTTTTATATGTTCTACATTATTCATGCTCTGTTCTAAACCATTTCATGTACATTTTATGAGTTGAAGTAAAGCTATCAATGTCATTTTCCTTAAGCAATATCACTAAAAATTAGCATTCAAATGTGGAGCCCTATAACTAGTTTGCAGAACTTATAACCACACATAATTAAAGATATTGAGGTTTAATATCAGTCCTCATACTATGTTTATCAATTTTGGAGGGTCTCTTATGATTTGGGAATCACCTTTTGCTTACACCCTAGGGGGAATTTCATCACAATTTACTAGTCATTTTCTCATTTTTTCCAGTAACCAAAAATGAAGTTGCAGAGGTATAAAACCAGTTATAAAGTGACCATAGAATGTTATTGTAGGTATTAAGACTAACCATATCAGTCCCTACCAAATTCTGGACCCTTTTGTTCCATTTGGAACTCCTAGAGCCAAGACTAGTTAAGCTGAATTTGCCCCAAATTGTGCCTTTGTTTGAAAATTTCATATTGGGTCATTAAAAAACTAAAATTACACATGTCAATCCCATAAAATTCCACACCAACTGTTGAATATGCTTCCATTTTACTTGTCCCATGCCACATGAAGTTTAATTAGGATTCCATGTGGTGACATCCAATTGGTCCAAATAGGCTCCAAATGTACCAAATATAGGTGCCATATGGAAGCCTATCATGTTGCCACATCATCGTATGGATGCCACATCAACATCCATATAGTGGCACATGGAAATATTTAATGTTCCCACGTGGTAGTCTTAGAATCCGTTTTTTTATTGTTTTGTCAAAACTTTAGAACACCATGTTTTCCTCATACGACGTCCATTATAGGCTATTCAAGCATCACTGGAAATATCTCACTGATTCCTAGCCAAATGGTGTCATTCTGATCATCATTGAGACGGTTAATTTCTTAGCATTCATAGATCCAAAGAATATCTTTAAAAAAAATGGATTTTAATAAAGAAGAAGACTCCCTCATACATGTTCAAAATATGTTAATGTTTTATTAAAACTTGAAAGGATAATTCAATAAAAGGATATTAACATCACCATTTGTCCGAGAAACAAGAGAAATTATATGATTGTTGATATCGACAATCAATTATTAATTCTAGAGTCAAGTATAATTGAAAATGAAAACTCTATTAGCAAAAATAAATATTAAGTTAAGGACATGCAACTGAGAATTGATGATTATAAATTCACATCCAAATTCGATATTACATATTTGTTTGATAAAGAGTTTAACATAATTCTCGGTTCACTTCTATAGAAACTCTAGGTACCTTTATCTTAAATATGGAGAGTATTTTCTTAACATTCTCCTATAAAAAGAATAAACTAATGTTGTAGGACGTTATAATGAAGCCATGCTCAGAGTTCCCCTCATCATAACACCTAAATAACGTATTAGAAGTGATCCTTCAAGATATATAGAAGTTAATAAAAAGGTTGCAGGATCAATAGAAAGAATGTGACAAGGTAATCACTAAAAAAGTTACCATAGAAAGATAAACAAGATTATATGTTGAGGAACCTTAATCAAAGGTTGCTTGATAAAATCAAAAGATGAAAAGAGGCATAGTTAGAAAACCATGATATAAGGACAAAATTGAAAAGATAGAGAACATTGAAGAACTTTTACACTGAAAGGTTCATAATCAAAGTTTACTTACCCAAATCAATGAGCTAAAGAATGAAAAGATGGTGTTACATAATAAGTTAGAGAAATATACCAATAAGGAATCCCTAATTGATCAAAATACTAGCGTAGATCCAAATCCTAGCCTCTATCAAGGGCCAAGAGAGATCAAATCTCTAGAGTTGCAAACATCTTATTAGGTATTGCACTCAAGGAACTATCAACTTTGGTGTCTTATATATAGCCATTGATTTGATTCAAATCAAAAGACACATATTTTTATTTAAGGTGGACATATAATATTTTTATTATTAATATTTAATATTATTTATGACAAACATATAATATTTTTTATTATTTTTTATTTTGTCTGGAACGAACATTACAACATCTCCCCCATATATGGTTTTAAAACCATGTGCAAGGCCCTCCTAAAACCATGGGTTGTTTAGGAGGCCTTGCATGTGGTCTTAAAACCATTTGCAAGGACCTCCTAAACCATGTACAATAAAACCATGGGTTGTATAGGAGGCCTTGCACATGGTCTTAAAACCATTTGCAAGGACCTCCTAAACCATGTACAATAAAACCATGGGTTGAATAGGAGGCCTTGCACATGGTTTTCAAACCATTTGCAAGGCCCTCCTAAAATATGTACAATAAAACCATGGGTTGTTTAGGAGGCCTTGCACATGGTTTTAAAATCATGTGCAAGGCCAACATTTTTTTGTGGATAGTTAAATTTTTTATTTTTTATTGTTTTTTTAGGTAGGAACATTACAACATCTCCCCCATATTAGGTTGTTTTTATGGCCGACATTTATTTTGGTGGATAATTAATTTTTTATTTTTAATGGCTAACAAAATATATTTATTACTTATTACTTTTTAGAATAAAAAAGTAACGTTACATAACTTTATGTAACATTACAAGATCTCCCCCATACTGTTGTAGAGCGCCTCTCAGCGCAACAATGACCAATCTCATTGAAATAAAAAAGTCGTCAAAGGTAAAATAGAGACATTGGAGAATGGAACCAATGCAAAGCCACTTGAAATAAGGACATGTTAAGATGTTGAAGTACAAACGATGGTAAATCCAAGTGGGTTGGGCCAATATAAATTCAGTGATCAACAAAACGACTCAATCATATGAAGAGGACTTAGCACCAAATGTGAATCGGAAAAACACTACAAGTATGAGGAATGATCATGATACAAAAACACCTTATCTACATCCCAACCACAAAATCCAATGATTTAACCAATCAATGTATCAACATCATTCTAAAAAAAAGTTGTATATTCTGAAGGTTTTAAATACCAATATACTAACTCTCAAGGTACAAGTCATCATCAAAATCATAATACTTCAGGTTCTTTCCAAGGAGCTTATGATTGCACATTGCCATAGAAGATCATATTGGAGTCATCTAATCCAATTATATTTAAAAAATTATGTTTTAGACTTTGAAAATATTATTGTCTTATCTCATTAACTATCACAACTATGAGAGCAAAGGATCATGAGAGGATTGTATGATCCAAACAAGCATGATGGTGTTCCTTGAGATAAAAACATGTTTAAAGGGGAATGCAATCAAACATACATAATAAATAAAAATTTATAAATAATAATGATAATAATAATGATGATGATGATAATGATAACAATAATAATAATATTAATGGCCCCAGATGCAGGTAACAGAGGAGAAAACATGGAGCATGTGCATAGGAGAGAGAAGTAAACAGCTGCTTCATTGTCTTATCTCCCGGTCAAGGATGATGTGTGAAGGGACAGATGCAATGATGAAGGTGTAAGGAGTAAGAAAGTGGCGTACTCATATAGTTTTTATGTTCAATCGACAATAAAAGAAGTGTGATTTTTTTTATTTCAATTCGTGAGGAAAGATATAGAAGGAACGTGGTGGATTTCCCATGCATATGGAAAGAGGATTAGGCTTGTTGAGATCCTCTAGGGTAGTCAGTGTAATTTATGAGGATTCTAGCTTGTATCTCGATGAAGTTCAGTCTGGCCGGAGATATTTTTGCATGGTGTTGCTTAATTTAGGGAAATACTCCGAGGACTGAGAGATATAGGGTTTAGCAAGGCAGATTTATTAGTGGAATGAGCTAATGTACATAGATAAGAGTAAAATTAGCAGGGAGGCCAAAGGGAATCTGGAAGAGGGACCATAGTTATCCAACCAGGAGAAGCTAAAGACAGATTGGGTTTCTCATTTCTTCAAAATGTCTTTCCCACCATCGATTTAGAGGGAAACTGACAAGGATAAGAAGGGACTGTGGGAGGAACTAGAGGTCACTGACCCTATGGAATACTTCATGTTGATGTATTTGTAACTTAGGAATGTATTCATCTATGTATCTTATGTATTGTAACCCGATGTTTATTCAGGGATGTATCTATAATGTAATTGAGTCATGTTGTCATGCCCCGATGTTTCGATTGGGAGGATCAATAATGTAAACAAGTCATGTCAAGTCATTGTGGGTAACCCTCCGATTGTATAAGGGTTAAATTCCCCGCAGTTCCAGGGTACTAGGGTTATTAGACTCTCCTGGTAGAGGTCGGCTCTGGTAGGGTTTTAGTCATGTTGGGATTAGTATAAATAGAGAGCTGGACTCTCTATTTAACACACAACTCATACACACTCAAGTGTAGCGCATAGTTGAGGAAGGAGAAGACATTGCGGCTAGACAAGAAGAAGGTTACTACTGTCGAGAGATCACTTACTGTTTTGGTGTTGATTCTATCTCTGATGAAGTTGTGGGGTTTTCTCCATTTATGGTTTCCCCGAGGAAAAAACACTGTGTTCATTGTCTCTTGTGTTTGATTACTGTACTTGTTATTCTCTCTGTTAAAGATCCTAAATAATGCTATCTTAATGTTGAAAAACTAACATGGTATCGGAGCTAACCTGAGAAGAAGACACTGTGCAACTACGGGAACTAGGGATTCCTAGTTTGTAGATCTTCCTCCACATATTTTCAGAAAAATTAAGGTGGAATAACTCTCCTCCTTAGGACACATCTTTCTGTCGAAGATGAATCCAATTATGAGTTTTTTCAGTTTTGGACCCGACACTACTGCCGAAAATTAGGGATTTTCACAGAAGAGGAATTTTTCAGTGATCCCATGCCTAGATTGATCTCCTCGCCAAAATCAAAGCTAGGGATAAATTTCAAGGAATTTGGGTGGACATATCTCCAGAAAAGCAAAACCCTAATTTGTTCCTGATCCAGTACTGTGGGATTTCAGCTTCAAATCCAAATCTGACATCTTGACCTGGTAAGATATAAATCTCTTGTATTCCCATTTTAGGTTCTCAGTTTAAGATGTCTCATCATACCAAGCTTGATGAAAATCTTGATGGAGCTGATAACTTCCGAGCCTGGAAGTATAGGATCTCCCTGGTCCTGGAAGAAAATGTGTTGGAATCCTACATCCATGAGGAGGTTCTAGTTCCAGAGGGAGATGAGGCAAAGGCATTACACAAGAAGAATATGGTTATGGAAAAGAGGATCATTTCTTATTCTATCAAGGATCACCTTATCCCACAGGCGCCCTCTCTCAAGACACCTAAAGCTATGTTTGATGCCCTAACCAAATTGTTTGAAGGGAAGAACATAAACTGAAAGATGACTCTGAGGAATCAACTGAAGAATGTGAAGATTCAGAATGTAGAGACCATCTAGTATTACTTCACAAGGGTTTCTTAGATCAAGGAACAATTAGAAGTTGTAGATGAAGAAGTGGAGAATCCAGATATTGTGATGACAACTCTGAATGCCCTTCCTAGGTCATGGGATTCATTCATCCAAGGAATCTGTGCCAGAAAGAAGTTATTCAAATTCAGTAGACTATGGGAAGAATGTTCTCAAGAAGAAGCACGGATTGCAGCTCGAGAAGAGAAGATGGGAAGTGAAGATCAAGCTCTCACAGTTCACTCCAAGAAAGGTAGAATAAGAGCTCATCACCCCAAAGGTAAGAATCCTAATCATAGAGATAACAATAGAAAGGACCTATCTAGATTAAGATGTCATACATGTGATGAAATAGGACACTTTGCAAAAGAATGTCCTAGGAAACAAGGTCCACTCTCATAAGAAGAAGGGGAACAAAAGAAGACATCATGCTCATGCTGCAGAGGATGATGAACCATCCAAGAAAAGAACCATATATGAAAGTGAAGATTCTTCAAGCGAGGATGAATACGTTTTGATCTCCGCTCTCATAGGTAACATTACTCATGGAAGTGATGATTGGCTTATAGACAGTGGGGCTTCCAAACATATGACTGGATTCAAGGAATCATTTGTGAGACTGTCAGAACATGAATCACCTCACAAGGTGAAGCTAGGAGATGACTACCAATATCCAATAAAAGGTAGTGGGGAATCTTCCTATAAACTAGACTCTGGAAAGTCTCTAACAATGAAGGAAGTATTGTTTGTGCCAAGACTCAAGAAGAACCTCCTCTCCATATCTGCACTAGATGCAAAAGGAATGAGGGTTGCATTCATAGATGGTCAAGTCATCATGTGGCCAAGAGGAAAGACTATCGATGATGTGGTGGTGATTGGAGAACAAGAAGGAGGATTGTACAAATTAAAGGGCCATCTAGAACAAGCATTGGTCCAGGACATAGTAGACCCAAGTGAACTTTGGCATAGAAGGCTTGCACATGTGCATTATAGAGCACTTCCAATTGCAAGAAAAGTTGTTGAAGGTCTTCCAGAATTCCAAGCAAAACATGATGGGGTTTGCAAAGGATGTGCGAAAGGAAAGAATACAAAGAAGACATTTCCTAGAAGCAAAAGCAAAGCCAAAGGAATCCTAGAAATCATCCACTCCGATGTATGCGGTCCTATGTCATCAAACTCACTAAGAAGGTATGCATATTATGTTTCTTTTATTGATGATTTTTCTAGGAATACATGGGTTTACTTCATGAAGATAAAAGACAAAGTATTCAACAAATTCAAGGAATTCAAATCCTTGATTGAGAACCACACTGAAAACAAGATCAAGACTGTTCGATCAGACAATGGCAGAGAATTCACTTCGAATGAATTCAAATATCTATGCAAAGAATCATGGATTAAGAGGGAGTTGTCCACTCCTTATAATCCACAACAGAATGGGATTGTGGAATGGAAGAATAGAACTATCATGGAAGCAGCAAGAGCTATGCTTCATGATCAAGATATTCCTATGCATCTTTGGGCTGAAGCTGCCAAAATAGCGGTGTATGTACAAAACCATACTCCACATAGAGTACTCGAAAACAAGACTTTTGAAGAAGTCTTCTCCGGCAAGAAACTAGAAGTCAACCATTTCAGAATATTCAGTTGTCCTGTGTACATACACATTCCAAAAGAGAAGAGAACAAAATTAGATCCTTCAGGAAAGAAGGGTATATTTGTGGGATACTCTGAAAGCTCGAAGGCTTACATAATATATTTCCTAGGATACAAGAAGATTGACATCAGCAGGGATGTGACATTTGATGAAGACACAGCTTACAACAAATCCAGAAAGAGAACTGTTGAAGAAAATGAAGAAGCAGAAGCACCCATAATTCATGATACAACCATGAATGAAGAAACTCAAGAAGAAGATCGAGATTTTGAAGAACCACAAAGACCTATAGATCCACCTCTGGAGAAGAATCCTCATAAGTGGAAACCTACTTGGGTACAAGAACTTATCCAAGGAGCAGAGAGATATGGGCATCCAGAAGAGAAACACAGAGAAAGAAAGAGTACCAGATCTTGCTCTGGGTATGTAGCTTTACTATGTGATTTCATTGATAAAGAACCTTCCAGTTATGAAGAAGCAGCAGAACGAAATAATGGAAGGATGCTATGATCGAAGAATATCAATCGATCATGAAGAATGATGTTTGGGATGTTGTTCCAAGACCAGAAGGGAAGTCATTTGTAACTTCCAAATGGATCTACAAGATCAAACATGCTGCAGATGGTAGCATCAAAAAATATAAGGCAATATTTGTGGCTCGGGGTTTCTCTAAGAAGGAAGGAATAGATTATGAAGACACCTTTGCTCTTGTAGCCAGATACACTTCCATCAGATCGGTACTTGCTTTGGCTGCAGTGATGAAATGGAAAATACACCAGATGGATGTCAAGACTGCTTTCTTGAATGGTGTAGTGGAAGAGGAAGTGTATGTAGAGCAGCCACTTGGTTTTGAGACTCATGATAGGGAGTCTCATGTGTGCAGATTGAAAAAAGCCCTGTATGGTTTGAAATAGGCACCCAGGACCTGGTACGGAAAAATTGACAGCTTTCTATCCAGTTTGGGCTTTACCAAGAGTAAAGAAGATTCCAACCTTTACTACAAGGTTGAAGATGGAAACCCAATGATGCTTCTACTATATGTAGATGATCTATTTGTGATAGGTACGGATGGGTTGATTGCTGATACGAAGAGAAATATTACTACTGAGTTCAAAATGAAGGACTTGGGGATGATGCATTACTTTCTAGGTATGTAGGTGTGGTAGAGTACAGATGGAATCTTCCTTGGACAAGGGAAGTATGCAGTAGAGATCCTAAAGAGGTTTGGGATGATGGACTGCAAGGCTATGGCCACACCTATGGCATCAAACCTGAAGCTCTTGAATGATCCTTCATCAGAGTCGGTTGATGCTACAATGTATCATCAGATGATTGGGTCCTTGATGTACCTGATGAACATGAGACCAGACGTTTGCTTTGCTGTGAACACCTTGAGCCAGTTCCTGACAGATCCAAGACATGTTCACTTGATAGCTACAAAGCATATTCTGAGGTACCTGAAGGGTACAGTTGATTATGGGCTCAAGTACGATGCGAATCAGAAGATTAACCTAGAGGGTTATGTTGATTTAGATTGGGCAGGTAGTGCCATTGATAAAAAGAGCACTTCAGGGTGTTTTTTCAGTATGGCATCAGGTGTGATCTCTTGGTTTAGCAGGAAGCAATCCTGTGTGGCACTGAGTGTAGCTAAAGCAGAGTATGTCGTAGCTTGTTCAGCTAGTTGTGAGGCAGTATGGCTGAGGAAGCTACTGTTTGATTTATTTGATCTCCAGTTGGATGCTACTTGTATACATTGTGACAACCAGAGTTGCATGAAGTTGTCAGAGAACCAAGTGTTCCATGACAAGTTGAAGCATATCGAGATCAAGTACCACTATATCAGGGATATGGTGCAAAGGGGAGTATTGAAGCTCCAGTGTCTTGCGATAGAGGAACAGATAGCTAATGTATTGACGAAGCCATTGGCTAGGCTAAAGTTTGAGTACTTCAGGGAGAAGCTTGGTGTTCTCCAGATCGAGGTTTCCTCCAAGGGAAAGTGATGAGATCCATAGCCATTCTTACATGGTGAGAGGATTGGTCCTTCCATGGTCAGATGTAAGGGTTGAGCCATTCTATCATGGTGAGAGGATTGGTTCCTTCCATGTTAGATATGAGTGCTGGCCATTCTGTCGAGCAAGACAAATGTAAGGGTAACTGCCATTCTGGAAATGGAGGTACCTAGTCAGTTACCAGGAAAACTCAGTCTAGGAATGAGAAGCCATTCTGATGTGATAGAGGGATGTGTTCCCACTTGATCAAATGTAAGTGCTGAACCATTATGTCATGGCTAAAGGATTAGGTTCCTTCCATGTCATATGTGAGTGTTGGCCATTCCAACGAGCAAGTCAGATGTAAGTGCAACTGCCATTCTCTAGGAGAATGGAGGCACCTGGTTAGTTACCAGGTAGCTCAGTTGAGGACTGGGGGCCATTCTAATGTGACTGTAGGATTGGTTCCTACAAGATCATATATGAGTGCAAGACCTTCCATCATTGTGTGTAGGATGTGTTCCATCCTGGATGGATGTAAGTGTAGAGCCCTTTCATCATTGTGGTAGGATGTGGTTCCAGCCTGGATGGAAGTATGGAAATATTCCATCATTGTGGTAGGATGTGGTTCCAGCCTAGATGAATGTAAGTCCAGATATCTTCCATCATTGTGTGCAGGATGTGTTCTAGCCTGGATGGAAGTGTGGAAATCTTCCATCATTGTGTGCAGGATGTGTTCTAGCCTAGATGGAAGTACGAAAATCTTCCATCATTGTGTGCAGGATGTGTTCCATCCTGGATGGAAGTACGAAACTCTTCCATCATTGTGTGCAGGATGTGTTCCAACCTAGATGGATATGAGTGTTGTGCCTTTCTGACGAGTTGGTCAGATACAAGTGCTAAAGAAGACCTACATGGAGGCTAGGCCTACAACCAACATGAAAAAGGGTTGGCTCTATAGAACTTCCTGTGACGAGAAGAATCATGAGATAGCACCCATGATGATCCCGATTGAGTGATGATACATATCCAGTGATGATGCCCAGTGATGATCCAGATCTAGTGATGATGATCCAGCAGTGATGATCTAGATCCAGTGATGATGTCCAGTGATGATCCAGATCCAGTGATGATGTCCAGTGATGATCCAAATCCAGTGATGATGTCTAGTGATGATCCAGATCTAGTGATGATCCAGATCTAAAGATGAAGATGACTTAAAGACGAAGATGACTTGAAGACTAAGAAGACTTGAAGATGCAGATGACGAGATGATCCAGTTGATACAGAGAAGAAGAACAGTGCTAAAAATTGTGTCGAAAGAATACCGTCCTAGTTAAGAGGGAGTGTTGATGTATTTGTAACTTCGAAATGTATTCATCTATGTATATTATGTATTGTAACCCAATGTTTATTTCAGGATTTATCTATAATGTAATTGAGTCATGTTGTCATGCCCCGATGTTCCAATCGGGAGCATCAATAATGTAAACAAGTCATGTCAATTCATTAAGGGTAACCCTCCGATTGTCTAAGGGTTAAAGTCCCCGCAGTTCCAGGGCACTAAGGTTATTAGACTCTCCTAGTAGAGGTCGGCCCTGGTAGGTTTTTAGTCATGTTGGGATTAGTATAAATAGAGAGCTGAACTCTCTATTTAACACACAACTCATACACACTCAAGTGTAGCGCATAGTTGAGGAAGGAGAAGACACTGGGGCTAGACAAGAAGAAGGTTACTGTTGTCAGGAGATCACTCACTGTTTTGGGCTTTTACTGTTTTGATGTTGATTCTATCTCTGAGGAAGTTGTGGGGTTTTCTCCATTTATGGTTTCCCCAAGGAAAAACACTGTGTTCATTGTCTCTTCTGTTTGATTACTGTACTTGTTATTCTCTCAGTTAAAGATCCTAAATAATGCTAGCTTAATGTTGAAAAACTAACACTTCAAAGATATGACTGAGTGGATACAATACCCTAGAACCACAAGGGATCACATGGTGATTTATGAATTATTTGAATTTGTGTTCTAGGTGATGAAGGGGCTTCTAGTTCATATCCTGATGGACCATGGATATGAGCATGGGGATGAAGAACCAATCAAGTTTTGGAAGGAGCACAATGACCTATCTCATGAACAAAAAGGATATATGGAATTGTAAAGAAGATGGGAATGTAGTTCATGCCAAGGTGCCTAGACGTGGGAGACAATTTGACTACCTCGCTACACTCTAGAAAGGAAGTTCCATTGGGTGATAATCAAGTTTCGTAATATTCAAAATATTTAGTCGCCATTGTGTTTAGTCTCTATTTTGGTATGTGTGTTGGTTCAAGTATTAGGCTGATCAAATGCAAGTTAGAAAAAAGTCTTTGTTGTAAATGGTTTGATTGGTTATTATGTTTTTTCATAGTTATTATGTCACTCGGACCTTTAATATAGTTAAAACCCATGTTTTCCCTTATGGGGGAGGGGTGGTTTTTATTTGAAAACAGTCATAGAAGTGATGAACTCCTTGATAGGAAAAAATAATCCAGTCTGGTTTGGTTTGCAATGTTATGTAATGTTCCTTCAGTAATATATTATAATTCTTACTTACAAAAATGGTAATAATAATGATGATGATTAATGATTAATCAAAGGACACATCCTATCTAACAAACATGATCTATTGAAAGGACACGACTTACCATTATGACCAATTAATGTTATAAGTACATTGTCACATTGTCACTATATCATCATCTCCTTATTCATTTATTCAATTTTATTTTATTCTAAATGGATTTATGTTATCTATCTTATATATTCTGGATATTTATTATATGAAAAGGAATTTTTCATATCATACAAGAACTTGGAAAAAAAATGCTTTAATCAATATTCTACTTATGTATTCATCTATCATATGAATTTATAGTACATCAATATTACCATTTTTATATTTAGATATCACTAACAATTCATCAATGAATAAGGATGACACATCATCTATAGATAAAGTTTACAACTCAAGAAAAAGGTGACCTCATACTTTTTGATTTCCTATAGAATCATAGTATAACACGTCTCACTCCAATTTTGCAAAAAAAATACCCTTAACTTATTTAAAGGTGGTTGTTGTAGGTTGGAAGCGTCCCCGCCAATTACGAGTGTGTTTCTTTAGTTTGCTCTTGGAATATAAAATTTTAAATGGAAAACCATATGTACCATTTGGAAGGAGTCCCAAGTATATTTCCATCATGTTCATGTGTTCTCTCACATTTAATAGAGCATTGTAATGTGGAACATGTGCAAGGGGAATATTGGCAATTATAATAGCTAGAGAGGCAATCACTAGCACTATGGAACCTAAACTCAGTGTATGGGACAGTGAGCGAACTAGAATAGTCTTTTGGGCCTTTGTAACAACAATCATAGAAGGGAACAAGTGTGAAGGAGATCAAGGAATCTTTCGATTCAAAGTTGCAATGTATTTTAAGGCATAATTATTCGATACATTAACTGCTTCTTTGTAATAACCATGAACTCTTCAACAAATGTTGTGACAACTAAATCCAAGCAACAAATCCATATTTTTGAATGGACCAATAACCATAACAATTCACACAAATCAAAAGTAATCTTTGTATTAGGACTCAATAAGCATAGGGAGAACTACCTAGCTTCTATCCACCACAAACCATATGCAACTTTATATTATATTATGTAGGTAGAGAACAAAGTGTACGTTGTTCATAGTGGTCATTACCACATTTAACCATAGAAAGCTAACAATGTATTGTCACCAATGTGATTAAGAAGCAAACTAATGTTTTAGGTAATATATTATACCTAAAGTATATTGGGGTCATTAACGCATCTTAGTGCACATAACATATAACTTAAGCATAAACGATATCATGAGCATAAAGAAAATGGACAAACAAATTTTTGCACTAAACTAAAACAATCAAATCGTTGCACTAACTCAAGGATACAAGGAACCAAATTAGTACACAAGACATTTTATAACTTGTATGGATTTAGTAAAGATATTATTATAGTGTAGTTATATTATAGTACACTACAATTACTCACTTGTTTTTTTCTTTGTAATCATGAACTATTTCTACAATAAATATCACAACAGTGCACTATTTGGATCCATAATTGTATCTCACTTTGTTTTTTATCCATAATCATATGTTCTATGGCCATAACGATCACCAACATAGATTTTAAATGTGGAATGATCAATATGGTAAAACACTACCAAGAAAGTTGTTCATTAGCAATTATTATGATTTGTTTAACAAAACTATGCCAATAGAATTAAACACTCAATCACATAAGGAAAACATCAATTAGCAAATGTCTTAATGGACCCACTTTTTCTTTCTCTATTTTCAATGGAGGTTCTTAGTAGAGATCATAGACAAACAAATGCTTTCACATATATAAAAAAGTATCAATGAGTGTAAACCATAGTGGCACATCAATACACTTTTGTGTGTGTGTGTGCATGTGCGCGCAACACATATAACAATTTAAAAAACACTACCTCCCATACTAGAATTTTGTAAGATGTGAAGCTGAAATAAAATGGTACACACACATATTAAAAAACACTACCTCACACACTCGAATTTTTTTAAATGTGAAGGGAAAGAAAATGCCACATAGTGCATACAAAATATATAGATGTATAAGGGATTATTAATAACTAAAATATATCAGTGCATCATGTTACAAGGTGTTATCCCTAAGATCTGCACTAGACTACTACAGGGAAAAGCTAGGGCACTTAGAATTGAAGGTTGAAATTATTTAGTTCTATCTTTGAGTGGTTAAATAAATATCAAGCCAAACATGGTATGTGTGAAATATTTGAATAATACATAAAGAACAGTAATAAGCTATGATTCTAAGTCTTTACGGCCATGAAATAGATGTGAATCCAAGCATAAGACAAAGCTGAGATGTAAACATATGAAAGGTAAGCTACATGTTCCACATATTCACATAATATTCTATTATATAACAACGTTAAAATAAATAAGGCTAAATGAAAACATAGTAGATATCACATGCAATAGACACTCACAAAGTAAAATGTTATTAGTTCTACAACTAAATAATTATGCAGCACATTAAAATTTTTATATTCAAATATAAAATCAACAGTAAATATACGAGAGGCACAACTAGTTCAAATTCCAAATGATATTAGACATTAATAGATAATTTTTTTCAAAATAGGCTTACAAATATCAGAGGACCTCCATTGGATTTTTCCCAAAATCCAATCTCTCCAATCAGCTTCATGAAAGAAGAACCCCCCTCTTCATGATTTTCATCATTTAAATAATAGATATATTTTTAAGACCGATTAGGATTTGAAAGAGATGAGGCATATATGTTTTAACTAATTAGATACATGATCGCATAGGAAATATACTAAAGAAGGAAATAGAAAATTCCAGAGTCTAGTAATCTTGATGAAAATCATATTTAATTAAAGAAAAACATGATTCTCGAGATACATGTGAGTGATAACTGCTTCTAGGTAGATTTGAGATGCCACAGATGTTGATTTGGTAAATATTACGTCCTCAAAACTGATTTGAAAATCCCTTGAAAATTGGAATCGATTGGAACAAGCGGCATTGCAAAATGTGTAGATGGCAAACAGAATTTTGGAAAAATTCTGAAAAATAATCCTCAAATATCCATTCGAAACTATCGAACCATGATATTTTTGAAAAACTGGAGAGGTTTTTTTAACTTGTCCCATTCCCAAAAAACCCATGTTTTAGGGTTTTTTGTTTCAGATCATATAAACTAGTAGGAAACAAATTATAGAGTGGGGCCACCAAAAATTGTATGGAGGGATAGCAAAAAACATGGCTTCAGAAGAATGTGTAATTTTATAAACCATGTGTTACTATGGTAATTTTTTTATTTAAACAATCATAAATATGATATAATAAATGTAAATATATTTATATTTCACTTTATTTCTATGTTTGTAGATAGAATACAAATAGGCTAAACAATATCAACGTAATCAATGAAACATTATGAATAACAAAAGTGCAATATCCCCTCAAGTGATGATAAAATAAAGCATGCAAACAAAATACACAATGATAGTGGTTTGAGGGATAAAATATTATCATCATAATTGAATATTACAAGTTTTATATTTCTTAATGTGGAGTCTACAAAAATCATGCATTTTGTTCAATGTGTCTAAATCAGTGTAATGAATAATTGTAACAATTTATTATTGATATTTTGATTATTGTGGACCTTTATGTTCTCCCATTTTATAAGATGAAGGGTCGTGTGTTGTAAAATGTTGCATTG
>LPNX010038832.1:319694-387310 GCA_001517045.1 Pseudotsuga menziesii | reverse complement strand
TTAATCAACACTACATTAATGCAATAATTATATCCATATGCATTAATTAAAAGATAAAAACCAATATTATTATCAAAATATTCCATGTTTTAATGAGTAACTATTTTTTTATTAAAAAACAAGAAGTGGCATTTGCTTTCCCACGGCATGAGAAAATTCAACACATAAACATATGATTGAATTCTATTCATTTAAACAAAATAGTGTTTCATCTATATTTACTCACCGATGCATTTCAATAATTGCTACACACTAATGCATTTCAACCATTGTTATGCACATGTGAAAAATACATGTATGAACATAGTACACACCAATGCTACTAAGTGCAGTAAAAGCACCAACAATCCCAAGTACAACAATAAAATTGTTCTCTTCAACAATACCATTACCATTCTCATAACTATTTTTGTTATCGTTGTTGAATATAGTTGTCATTGATGTCAAAATAATTCAAGAACGACAAAGGAATAACCAGTAAACATGATGACAGGGAAACTGCAGTATAAATAAAAAGGATATGCAGCAGAATTCATTATGAAGACTTAGCAACCACCTGATCAGATGATCAATGGTACAAATCGATTCGATGATTGAGATTTATCCCACATTGGAAGCACACTCAAGTTTCTATGTGCCGTTATGCATTGACCTCACTTTGCTTAATCGACGTGTAGAGAAAAGGTAGTGTGGGGGATCTAGGTGCTTGGACTCCACGAGAAGTCACCATCCTGAATCCTGAGACGACCTGTCAGGCCCCGTACCTTTTTAGAAGAGGCATCATGAACAGATGTGACGGTTAGAAGAAATCCTACAGAAGATCTACGGCTATAGAGCGATCTGCAACGTTATAGCACAAATCCGCATTTGATCGTAAATCAACGGTTAGGATTGAATCTGCAAGGAAATCAAAGATGGTGAATGATTTCCGCACAAAGCAGAGTGAATATCCACAAATATGCATTTGATCATAGATCAACGGTTAAGATTGAATCCACAAGGAAAACAATGGTGGTGAATGATTTCTCAACAAAGAAAAGTGAAGATCCGCAATCCGCATTTGATCATAGATCGACAGTCAGGAGTAAACCCGCAAGGAAATCAACGGTTCCAAAGACATACGGAAACAAAGTTGCAGAGGAGAAATTACAGAGTTCTGAAATAGCAAAGTGTGGTTTTTCATTCTACATTTCACAATCCGCAAGATCAACGATCATGATGGAATCCGCAAGAGATCGACGGCGCAGAAGAATTTTTTCGTAAAGGGAATTGCGGAAGTATGAACAAAATTGGAGAACCCACAATTCTCAAGATCGAAGGTCAGGAAAGAATCTGCAAGAGATCAATGATGCAGAAGAAATATTGCGGAAAGGAATTTACGGAAACATTTTCATGAAATTTGGAAAACCCGCAGTCTGCAACCCGTATCTGATCTAAGATCGACAATCAAGAAAGTGTCTGCATGATATCAACGACATGGAACAAATCTTGCGAAAATCAAATTGTGGAAGCACTTTTAAGGATTTTAGAAAACCCGCAATATGTAATATGTATCTGATCTCACTTCAAAGGTCTAGGAAGAGTCTACAAGAAATCAACGGTGCGGAAAGACCGCTGTGAAAAGTACCTTGCAGAAAGGTAGTTGCAGAAGGGAAATGGTAGAAGGATTTTTTGAGAAAATTCAAAACACACGTCCTCAATCCACAATCCGCATCAGATCAATGGTCTAGAAATAGTTCACAAGAAATCAACGGTGTGGAAAGTATCTTGCGGAAAGGATGTTGCGAAAGGATCATTGCAGAAAGGAAACTGTGGAAGGTCGTGACTACAAGATTAAATAGTAAAAAATCGATTAACAAAGGATTAGTTTTGAATTAGTTTAATTGTCTTGGAGAGTCACGATGAGGGTGGGTGACTATTGAATGTTTGAGGGTATAGAAATAATAGTTTATACCTTCAAATATTTGTCTATGTACATTCAATTGATAGATCGACATTCAATTGATAGATCGATTGAAGAAATGTCAGAGACCAAATTATCATATGAGGGAGGTTGGGGGGCACTAGGGAAAGAAACAGGATTTCTAGGGGGTCGTGTTAGTTTTTCAACATTAAGCTAGCATTATTAGGATCTTTAACTGAGAGAATAACAAGTACAACAATCAAACACAAGAGACAATGAACACAATGTTTTTCCTCGGGGAAACCATAAATGGAGAAAACCTCACAACTTCCTTAGAGATAGAATCAACACCAAAATATTAAAACCCAAAATAGTAAGTGATCTCCCAACAGCAGCAACCTTCTTCTTATCTAGCCCCAGTTTCTTCTCCTTCCTTAACTATGCACTATACTTGAGTGTGTATGTGATGTGTACTAAATAAAGAGTCCAACTCTCTATTTATACTAATCCCGACATGACTAAAACCCTACTAGGGCTGACCTCCCTAGGAGAGTCTAATAACCCTAGTTCCCTGGAACTGTGGGGACTTTAACCCTTAGGCAATAGGAGGGTTACCCCTAATGACTTGACATGACTTGTTTACATTATAGATCTTCCCAATTGGAACATTGGGGCATGACATGACATAAGTACATCTCATAATAAACATTGGGTTACAATAGATAAGAAATACAAGTGAATACATTCTGAAGTTACAATTACATTAACACTCCCTCTTAACTAGGAAGGTATTCTCTCGACACAATTTTCATCACTGGTCTTCTTCTCTTGGTCATCTTTTCATCTGCATCTTCAACTCATCTTCGTCTTCAAGTCATCTTCATCTCTCGATCTGGATCATCACTAGACATCATCATTGGATCTGGATCATCACTCGACCTGGATCATCACTGGATCTAGATCATCACTCGATCTGGATCATCACTGCTGGATCATCATCACTAGATCATCACCGATGCTATCTCATGATTCTTCTCGTCACAGGAATTTCTACAGAGCCAGCCCTTTTTCATGCTAGTTGTAGGCCTAGCCTCCATGTAGGTCTTCTTCAGCACTTATATCTAACCTGCTTGTCAGAATGGCCCACCTAGCACTTACATCTGACCTACTCATTAGAAAGGAACGCCTAGCACTCACATCTGATCATGTAGGAACCAATCCTATAATCATATCAGAAAGGCCCAACACTCACATTTAGCCATGCAGGAACAAATCCTGCAACCATGCTAAAAAGGCTCTGCTCTTCCACCCATGCGGGAACACATCCTACAACTATGATGAAAGAGCTCTACACTTACATCCACCCATGCGGGAACACATCCTACAACCATGATGGAAGGGCTCTGCACTTACATTCACCCATGCAGGAACACATCCTGCAACCATGGTGAAAGGGCTCTGCACTTACATCCACCCATGCGGGAACACATCCTACAACCATGATGGAAGGGCTCTGCACTTACATCCACTGATGCGGGAAGACATCCTGCAACCATGATGGAAGGGCTCTGCACTTACATCTGACCTACTCATCAGAAAGGCATGCACTCACATCTAATCTTGTAGGAACCAATCCTACAGTCACATCAGAATGGTCCCCAGTCCTAGACTGAGCTACCTGGTAACTGACCAGGTGCCTCTATTCTCCCAGAGAATGGCAGTAGCCCTTACATCCGACCTACTCATCAGAATGGCCAGCACTCACATCTGACATGGAAAGAACTTAATCCTTTATCCATGACATAATGGCTCAGCCCTTACATCTGATCAAGTGGGAACACATCCCTCTATCACATCAGAATGGCCATGCACTCATATTTGATCATATGAGAACACATCTCACAATCATATCAGAATGGCCCTCAGTCTCAAACTAAGTTTTCCTGGTAACTAACCAGGCACCTCCATTCCAAGAATGGCAATAGCCCTTATATCTGATCATGTAGGAACCAATCCTACAGTCATATCAGAATGGCTCAGCACTCATATCTGACATGGAAGGAACCAATCCTCTCACCATGATAGAATGGCTCAGCCCTTACATCTGACCATGGAAGGAACCAATCCTCTCACCATGTCAAAATGGCTCACGGACTCATCACTTCCCTTTGGAGGGGAGCTCTATCTAGAGAACACCAAGCTTCTCCCTAAGGTACTCAAACTTCACCCTAGCCAATGGCTTTGTCAACACATCAGCTATATGATCGTTCATCACAACATATTGAGCTTCATTGCTCCCCTCTGCACCATATCCCTGATATAGTGATACTTGATCTCAATATGCTTCGATTTGTCATGGAACACTAGATTCTCTAACAACTTCACGCAACTCTGGGTGTCATAATGTATACAAGTAGCATCCAATTGGAGATCAAATAAATCAGACAATAGCTTCCTCAGCCATACTGCCTCACAACTAGATGAACAAGCTGCAACATACTCTGCTTCAGCTATACTCAGTGCCACACAGGATTGCTTCCTGCTAAACCAAGAGGTCAGACCTAATCCCATGCTGAAGCAACACCCTGAAGTGCTCTTCCTATCGGTGGTGCTGCCTACCCAATCCAAATCAACATAACCCTCTAGGTTAATCTTCTGACTCACCTCATACTTGATCCCATAATCAACTGTACCCCTCAAGTACCTCAAAATATGCTTTGTAGCAATCAAGTGAACATGTCTTTCATTTGTCAGGAACTGGCTCAAGGTGTTCACAGCAAAGAAAATATCTAGTCTCATGTTCGTCAGGTACATCAAGGACCCAATCATCTGACGATACATCGTAGCATCAATCGACTCTGATGAAGCATCACTCAATAGCTTCAAGTTCGATGCCATAGGTGTGGCCATAGCTTTGCAGTCCATCATCTCAAACCTCTTCAGGATCTCTACTGCATACTTCCCTTGTCCAAGGAAAATTCCATCTGCACTCTGTCACAACTCCATACCTAGAAAATAATGCATCATACCCAAGTCCTTCATTTCAAACTCAGTAGCAAGCTTTCTCTTCGTATCAGAAATCAACCCATCCATACCTGTTACAAACAAATCATCTACATATAGTAGAAACATCACTGGGTTGCCATCTTCAACCTTGTAGTAAAGGTTGGAACCTGCTTTACTCTTGGTAAAGCCCAAACTGGATAGAAAGCTATCAATTATGTCGTACCATGTCCTGGGTGCCTGTTTCAAACCATACAAGGCTTTCTTCAATCTGCACACATGAGACTCCCTGTCATGTATCTCAAAACCGAGTTGCTACTCTACATACACTTCCTCTTCTACTACACCATTCAAGAAAGCAGTCTTGACATCCATCTGGTGTATCTTCCATTTCATCACTACAGCCAGAGCAAGTACTGATCTGATGGAAGTGTATCTAGCTACAGGTGAAAAGTTTTCTTCATAATCTATTCCTTCCTTCTCAGAGAAACCCCAAACCACAAATATTGCTTTATATTTTTCAATGCTACCGTCTGCAGCATGCTTGATTTTGTAGATCCATTTGGAAGTTACAACTGATTTCCCTTCTGGTCTTGGAACAATATCCCAAACATAATTCTTCATGATTGATTGGTACTCTTCGATCATAGCATCCTTCCATTCTTTCCATTCTGTTGCTTCTTCATAACTGGAAGGTTCTTTATCAATGAAATCACATAGTAAAACTACATACCCGGAGCAGGATCTGGTCCTCTTTCTTTCTCTGTGATTCTCTTCTGGAGCCCCATATCTTTCTGCACCTTGGATAATTTCACATACCCAAGCAGGTTTCCTCTTATGGGGATTCTTTTCTAGAGGTGGATCTATAGGTATTTGTGGTTCTTCATATTCTCGATCTTCTTCTTGATTTTCTTCATTCATGGTTGTATCATGAATTCTAGGTGCTTCTGCTTCTTTAGGTTCTTCAGCAGGTCTCTTTCTAGATTTGTTGTAAGTTGTGTCTTCATCAAATGTCACATCCCTGCTGATGTAATCTTCTTGTATCCCGGGAAATATATTCTGTAAGCCTTCGAGCTTTCAGAGTATCCCACAAATATACCCTTCTTTCCTAAAGGATCTAATTTTGTTCTCTTCTCTTTTGGAATTTGTATGTATACATGACAACCGAATATTCTGAGATGGCTTACTTCTGGTTTCTTACCAGAGAAGACTTCTTCAAGAGTCTTGTTCTCGAGTACTCTATGTGGAGTATGGTTCTGTACATACACAACTGTTCTAGCAGCTTCCTCCCAAAGATGCATAGGAAGATCTTGATCATGAAGCATAGCTCTTGCGGCTTCCATGATAGTTCTGTTCTTCTGTTTCACAATCCCATTCTGTTGTGGATTATAAGGAGTGAACAACTCCCTCTTAATCCCTGATTCTTTACATATCTCTTTGAATTCATTTGAAGTGAATTCTCCACCATTATCTATTCGAAAAGTCTTGATCTTCTTTTCAGTGTGATTCTTGATCAAGGCTTTGAATTCCTTGAACTTGCTGAATACTTCGTCTTTGTTCTTCATGAAGTAAACCCATGTCTTCCTAGAAAAATCATCAATGAAAGAAACATAATATGTATACCCGCTTAGTGAGCTTGAAGACATAGGACCGTATACATCGGACTGGATGATTTCTAGGATTCCTTTGGCTTTGCTTTCGCTACTAGGAAATGTCTTCTTTTACTTTCTTTCCTTTCGTACATCCTTTGTAGACCCCATCATGTTTTGCTTGGAATTTTGGAAGACCTTCAACAGCTTTTCTTGCAATTGGTAGTGCTCTGTAATGCACATGTGCAAGCCTTCTACGCCAAAGTTCACTTGGCTCTACTGTGTCATGGACCAAGGCTTGTTCTAGATGGCCCTTTAATTTGTACACTCCTCCTTCTTGTTCTCCAATCACCACTGCATCATCGATAGTATTTCCTTTTGGCCACATGATGACTTGACCATCTATGAATGTAACCCTCATTCCTTTTGCATATAATGTAGATATGGAGAGGAGGTTCTTCTTGAGTCCTGGTACAAACAAAAATTCCTTCATTATCATAGACATTCCAGAGTCTAGTTTATAGGAATATTCCCCACTACCTTTTATTGGATACTGGTAGTCATATCCTAGCTTCACCTTGTGAGGTGATTCATGTTCTGATAGTTTTAAAAAGGATTCCTTGAATCCTATCATATGCTTGGAAGCCCCATTGTCTATAAGCCAATCAATGCTTCCATGAGTAATGTTTCCTGTAAGAGCGGAAATCAAAACATATTCATCTTCACTGGAAGAATCTTCACTTTCATATCTGGTTCTTTTCTTGGATGGTTCATCATCCTCTGCAGCATGGGCATGATGTCTTCTTTTGTTTCCCTTCTTCTTATGAGAATGAACCTTGTTCTTAGGATAGTCTTTTGCAAAGTGTCCTCTTTCATTACATGTATAACATCTCAATTTAAATAGGTCCTTTCTACTGTTATCTTTATGGTAAGGATTCTTACCTCTGGTGTGATGAGAGTTTCTTCTGCCTTTCTTGGAGTGGACTATGAGAGCTTGATCTTCACTTCCCATCTTCTCTTCTCGAGCTATTGTCTGAGATTATTCTTGAGAGCATTCTTCCCATAGTCTGCTAAAATTGAATAGCTTCTTTCTGGCACAGATTCCTTGGATGAATGAATCCCATGACCTAGGAAGGCCATTCAATGTTGTCATCACAATTTCTGCATTCTCCACTTATCCATCTACAGCTTCTAGTTTTTCTTTGATCTAGGAGACCCTTGTGAAGTAAGAGTGGATTGTTTCTGCATTCTGAATCTTTAGATTATTCAGTTGGTTTCTCAGAGTCATTTTCCAGTTTATGTTCTTCCCTTCAAACAATTTGGTTAGGGAATCAAACATAGCTTTAGGTGTCTTGAGAGAGGACACATGTGGTATGTGATGATCGTCGATAGAATCAGCAATGATTCTCTTTGCCATAACCAACTTCTTCTTATGTAAGGACTTTGCCTCATCTCCCTCTGGAGTAGGAATCTCCTCATGGATTTAAGAGTCCAACTCATTCTCTTCCAGGACTAGGGAGATCCTATACTTCCAAGCTCGGAAGTTATCAGCTCCCTCAAGCTTTTCATCAAGCTTGGTATGATGAGACATCTTAACTAAGAACCTCAAATGGAAATACAAAATATTTAGATCTTACTAGGTCAAGATGTTAGATCTGGATTTGGAGCTGAAAATCCTGCAAAGCTGGTTCAGGAGCAAATTAGGGTTTTTCTTTTCTGGAGTTTTTTCCAACCAATTGTTTTGAATTTTATCCCTAACTTTCATTTTAGGGAGGAGATCAATTCAGGCCTGGTCTCACTAAAAAATTCCTCTTATGTGAAAAGCCCTAATTTCCTACAGTAGTGTCGGGTCCAAAACTGAAAAACCTCAGAATTGGATTCTGCTTCGACAGAAAGATGCACCCTAGGGAGGAGAGTTATTCCACCCTACTTTTGCTGAAAATTTGTGGAGAGATATATACAAAATAGGAAGCCCTATTTCCCGTATTTGCACAGTGTCTTCTCCTTAGGTTAGCTCTGATACCATGTTATTTTTTCAACATTAAGCTAGCATTATTAGAATCTTTAACTGAGAGAATAACAAGTACAGCAATCAAACACAAGAGACAATGAACCCACTATTTTTCCTCGGGGAAACCATAAATGGAGAAAACCCTGCAACTTCCTCAAAGATAGAATTAGCACCAAAATAGTAAACCCAAAATAGTAAGTGATCTCCCGATAGCAGTAACCTTCTTCTTATCTAGCCCCAGTGTCTTCTCCTTCCTCAACTATGCGCTACACTTGAGTGTGTATGTGATGTGTACTAAATAGAGAGTCCAGCTCTGTATTTATACTAATCCCGACATGACTAAAACCCTACTAGGGCCGACCTCTCTAGGAGAGTCTAATAACCCTAGTGCCCCGAAACTGTGGTGACTTTAACCCTTAGACAATAGGAGGGTTACCCACAATGACTTGACATGACTTGTTTACATTATAGATATTCCCAATTGGAACATTGGGGCATGACATGACATAAGTACATCCCAGAATAAAAAACAGGTTACAATAGATAAGAAATACAAGTGAATACATTCTGAACTTACAATTACATCAACAGGTCACAGCCTCCTTCCAGTGGTAGCTGGTAAATAGGGTGTCGTAGCATCCTTTCAATAGCAGGTGATAGAACCAGGGGCTCATAGCCTCCTTCCAGTAGTTTCTAGTAAATAGGGTGTAATACCATCCTTCTATGTAGTAGCAGGCAAAAACTATTTGTAAACACATTTTTGCAGTAATAGAAAGTATTGGTGGTTTACCCAGTTGGGATTCCATGATAAAGTTGTGTTCTGTTTGTTTTTTTTATCATGTTTCTTAATGATAATTTAAAAGTGGTTTAAATTGTTAAAAGTTATCAATTCATATTCACCCCCCCCCCTCTCAATATTGTCCAATATTCCAACAATTGGTATCAGAGCGGGATCATTGACTACACCTTAATCAATGGAAGGAAGATCGTATTGAAAATCACTATGGATAAACTAGGGTTAGCCACCAACAGACCTCCTTTATTTATTGGAGATAATTATGCATACTATAAGAATGAAGTGTCATCTAATGGCTCTTGGTTACAAGGTTTGGAGTATTTTTTAAATAGAATATAAAGTACCATATGACATACCTATAGACAAAGGAGAGATAAAGTTATATGAATCCAATGCAAAAACTAAAATGTGTCTATGAAGGAGCAACAAAAGTCAAGGAATCCAAAATCCAGACCTACAAAGGATAGTTTGAAAACCTAAAAATGAGAGAGGAAGAAAATATTGCAAAATATCTTCAAAGAGTAGATCAAACTGTTAATTCTATTAGAAGCATTAAAGGAGAACTTAAAGAGAAAGACATAGTTGACAAAGTACTAAGAACCCTACCAATGAATTATCAATGAAAGTTATCCTCTGTAGAAGAACGATATAATCTTAAACTTATGACAATAGATGAACTACATGGGATATTTACTGCCAATGAGATGAGAACAAGACAAAATGGATCATCAAAGAAGTAAGCAGCCTTTAAATCCATATACAATATCCAAACTAAGGACCTAGATGATGAGGAAGCTCTCTTCATCAAGAAACTTGAGATGAGCACTGGAAAGTACAAAGGGAAGCTACCTTTGAAATGTTTTAACTGTGGTGTTGATGTATTTGTAACTTCGGAATGTATTCACCTATGTATCTTATGTCTTGTACCCCGATGTTTATTCTGGGATGTGTCTGTAATGTAATTGAGTCATGTCATACTCCGATGTTCCGATCGAGAGGATCTATAATGTAAACAAGTCATGTTAAGTCATTGTGGGTAACTCTCCTATTGTTCAAGGGTTAAAGTCCCCGCAGTTTCGGGGAACTAGGGTTATTAGACTCACCTATTGAAGTCGTCCCTAGTTGGGTTTAGTCAAGTCGGGAATTAGTATAAATAGAGAGCTAGCCTCTCTATTTATTACACACTCACTCACACTCAGTTGTAGCACACAGCTGAGGAAGAAGAAGACACTAGGGCTAGGAAGAAAGAGCTTGCTGCTGTCGAGAGATCATCTTACTATTTTGGGGTTTTACTTTTGGTGTTGATTCTATCTCTGAGGAAGTTGAGGGGTTTTCTCCATTTATGGTTTCCCCGAGGAAAAACACTGTGTTCATTATTTCTTGTGTTTGATTGCTGTGCTTTTTATTCTCTTAGTTAAAGATCCTAATAATGCTAGCTTAATGTTAAAATCTAACATGGTATCAGAGCTAACCTAAGAAGAAGACACTGTGCAACTACGGGAACTAGGGCTTCCTACTTTGTGGATCATCCTCCATAGATTTTCAGCAAAAGAAGGTTTGATTAACTCTCCTCCTTAGGGTGCATCTTTTTGTCGAAGCAGAATCCAATTTTGAGTTTTTTCAGTTTTGGACCCGACACTGCTGCTGGAAATTAGGGCTTTCCACAGAAGTGGAATTTTTCAGTGAGCCCAGGCCTGGATTGATCTCCTCCCCAAAATCAAAGTCAAGGATCAAGATCAAATAATTTGGTTGGATAGAACTCTAGAAAAGTAAAACCCTAATCTGCTCCTGAACCAGCATTGCAGAATTTCAGCTCCAAATTCAAATCCGACATCTCGAACTGGTAAGATCTAAATCTTCTGTATTTCCATTTGAGGTTCTCAGTTAAGATGTCTCATCATACCAAGCTTGATGAAAATCTTGAGGGATCTGATAACTTCTGATCCTGGAAGTATAGGATCTCCCTGGTCCTAGAAGAAAATGAGTTGGACTCCTATTTTAGTGAGGAGGTTCCAGTTCCAGAGGCAGATGAGGCTAAGGCCACTACAACAAAAATTGGATTTAGCACCAAATTTTAGTGTAATTTTTTCCCAATTTTGGTGAAAAATATGACATTAAACCTGGTGCTATTGTACAATTTCATAAAACTCCATCCATTGCATCTTTTTTCCCATCCTTTTTAACATCCAATTTTGTCTCCATTTTTGCGCCCAATTTTTTTCATCTTTTGTTACGCCCTTATTTGTGCCCAATTTTGCATCTTTTTTTGCATCCTTTTTTACATCCTTGTTTGTACCTTGTTTGACGCTTAGTTTTGCATCAATTGTTGCGTCTTATTTTGCTCCTAGTTTTTCATCGAGTCTTGCACCATGTTTTACATCAAATTATGTGTCCAATTTTGCATCTAGCGTTACATCTAGCTTTGCATCCAATTTTGGGCCCAATATTGCGTCTTGTTTTGCATCTAGTTTTGCATCCAATTTTACTTATAATGTTGCATCCCCTTTTGCATCTAATTTGCATCTTGTTTTACATATTTTTTTGTATCCATGTTTGTGCCTAATGTTTCATCTTGTTTTACGTCGTATTTTGTATCTAGGTTTGCACCTAGTGTTGCATCCTGGTTGATGTCTTTTTGCATCTATGTTTGAGTCCAATGTTGCACCCAGTAATGTGCCTAGTGTTGTGACTGGTTTTGAAACCATGTTTGTATCTAATATTGCATCCAATTTTGTGTCCAATGTTGCATCCCATCTTGCATTCAATATTACGTCTAGTTTTACATCCAATGTTTCGTCCCATCTTGCATCCAATATTGTGTCTCATTTTAAGTTTTTGTTTACGCCAAGTGTTGCCTCCAGTTTTGCACCTGTTGTTACGCCTAGTTTTATGTCCATCGATACACCATATTTTGTGCCCAATTTAATGTCCAATTTTACGTCTAGTTAGGAGTCCACTTTTGCATCTACTGATGCATCTAGTTTTGGGCCTAGTATTGCATATAGTTTTGAGTCATTAATTGTGTCTAGTGTTGAGTCTTTTTTTGCATCCAATTTTGCAATTAGTGTAACATCTGTTTTTGTGTCCACATTTGCGTCTAACATAAGGTCCGCTTTTGCATCTACTTTTTTGTTTTGTGTGACGTCTACTTTTACATCCTCTTTTGCATTTAGTGTTGTGTCTAATATTGCATCAATATTTCACTACTACATTTTTTTACCTTTAGAAATACATCGCAATATCATTAGGGCATGGAGGAATTGAACCACCGACCTCCTACTTATAAGGCAGGCGCTCTTCCATTGAGCTAAAACCCTTTAAGAATAATGAAGATGAGCAATATTAACACATTATATTTCATCATTGTCCCTGAAATATTGTTTCACCTTTATTGTTTTATGTATAATTTGTCATGTGTTTTTCCTATCATGCCTATTGACATACATTTCAATATTATTATGTTTTCTCATCCAGAACCAACACATTTGAAATAGAAGGATTCTAAACACTTACATATGGAAACTATTAGTTTCCATTCTAATAGATTGCACATCCACCTCAGTTTTCCTACAACAATGCCTACAGATGTAATGCTATGTTACCAAAAATGAGAATTGAGAAATGCAAAAAGAAAAAGGAATGGTACATGAAATGGGTTTTAGAGGTTTCACATAGAAGAAACAAGGAGAGAGAGAAAACAACACTAATGGTGAAGAAGAGCACGGAGATCACAAAGCCTGGATACAGTAAAAATGCAGTCTAGGTTGTCAATGGGTCTTGATTTGTGGGTCAAGTAGGTTTACTTACTTGGTAAAACTTGTTGTAAACAAGAGCTTGGTTAGTTTGTATGCCAAGTAAAACTTGTTGTAAATAGGAGCTTGGTTAGTTTGAACTTTGAATGCCAAGAGGTATTTAATACAACCAAAAAATCCTATCAAGTCCTCTTCAGTAAGGCCTAAATATTTGATAATTAGGGTTAGTCTTCCAACCAAAACAAAAATAAAAAAATATAGAATTCCCACTGCTTTACACAAAGAAATCTGGAAACTGAGAACCACTTCACAAACTACAATGGATGATTAATGATCGACAGAGCAGGACTAAGACCTAAATCATGTATACAACAAATAAAAATGAATTAAAATGGAACCGGGAAGAGGCTAATCAAATGCCAAGATAACATAGAAAAAATGAAAATTTATCATGAAATTACAAAAAAAAATCTGGTCATCCGTACCTTCAATTGCAATTTGTGTTGTGGGTATGGAATAGAGCCAGGATTGAAGTGAAATTCAATTTCCTGAAGAATTGAATTTTTGGCACTTGAAAAGGTGGAGAAGATGACAAACTGGTTAAAAGGGATTGAACCCCACACAGCCACAACAATAATATCCATCACTCTCAATAAACTCTTTTATTCCAGGTTCTTGTGGCCGATAGAGAGGGTTCCCTCAAAGGGACCATATCATATGCAAACAATAGTAGTGCAGTTAGGAAATGGTGTAAAAAGAAACCATTACCAGCATGGGTGTTCTTCTAGAGGTGTATCTCTTTTTTCTAGTCCATCGGTTTAAATCCAAACTGCATCAATGTAAATCTGAAATAATTTCAGGGATAGGTGGCAGCCCTAGTTAACCCAATTAGTGCTCCCGATGAAGTGAGAAAACCTCCAAGATGCGGGAAGTAGTCATATAACTGTCATAGGACCTCATAATAGCAACACTGGAGTTCTATTCATTAATGATACTGTGAATTTCTCATGATTCATTTCCTAGTTTAAGTTTCTTTAAAGTCTTCATGCTTTGTCTGATTATCCATTTCACCTATTTGAAGGTATGCAATGTATTGACAATTGAGGATTTCTTTATTGCTCTTGTATATGTGGCATTTAGTTTGCCAATCTATTAATGTCCAGTGTTCCTGAATAGAAAATTATGAAACTAATTTTCATATTCCTGCATTTCAGGCTTTATTCTACTCTGCTCCTCGTTGTGCACGAGAATTAATGATTGTTGATGATGGATCAAAGAACTTACTCAGGGCTGTAAATAGCAAGCTAAGTGCACTGGCTTTTCATATCAGAGAGTATTATTGGATTGATACGATAAAGCTCAATGAAGTTTTTAGATACAAGACAGAAGAATATACCCCTGATGCTGTCAACAAGTTCAATATTTATCCAGAGCAAATTCCATCATGGCTTGTTAATTGGATCCTAATCAAGGAGGATTCCTAATTGGGAACCTTCATCCTACTCACATGGATTTCAGGTTTTTCTCCTTGGGGAATCTTTGGGCTATAGTAACATCTCTAACTACTCCAGAACGGGCTGAGGCTATATTGAACCTAATTGAGAGAAAATGGGCTGATCTTGTGGGAAGCATGCCTATGAAAATCTGCTTTCCTGCATTGGAATATGAAGAGTGGTGAATTATCACTGGCCATGATCCAAAGAATACGTACTTCTCTCTCCTTTTGCTTATATTGATTGTTAATATGCATGGTTTTGTACATCGAGATTTAGAAGGGAAGCATACAAAAATTTAATGTTCAGGGTTGTGTTTGCATTCCGTGTTCACTTTTAATATTGAAGTCATATATGAGTGCTGAAGGACAGGATGGGATTTTGCAGTTGCATTCTGTGTGTTGTATGTTGGCATGTACCTACTGTAAGATGTTGAAAAAGTATTATGTTCACCTATCCCAATGTTTCCATCTGCTTCATTTTTCCTGCTTTATTTTTTATTGCTTGCTATGGGACACAACTAATGCATGTAATATAAACATAAATAACGATCCTAGAAATGGATGGAAGTAGAAAAGGAAAAGACAAACACATGCATGAATCACTTTTCAGCTTAGGATTTCTATTCATGGCATCAATAGCTATGAAATATGATGTCGAAAAAGTATTATGTTCCCCTGTCTTATTGTTGTCATCTGTGATCATATATCCTACATTGTTTTTGATTGCTTGATATGGAACATACCTAACGCATGCAATATAAGCATATAGAATGATTCTAGAAATGGATGGAATTAGAATTGGAAAAAAATACACGCTTGAATCACATTTCATCATAGGATTTCTATTTTGTGGTATTAATAGCTGCAAAATATGCCATGTAGGCCTTGGTCATATCATAATGGAGGATCTTGTCCAATACTTCTTTGGCAGGTACCAGCTCATCCATATTTACTACAGCCATTACTGTTGAAGGTGTGGTGTTCTAAATTGTGTTTTTGGATGCAGTTTACTATTGCATGCATAAAAATGGGGTGGCCAGATCTAGCAAGTAAAGCAATAGAAATTGCAGAGAAGAGGATTTGGAAAGACCAGTGGCCAGAGTATATGACACCAAAACAACGAGATTTATTGGCAAGTAGGCTCGACTATACTAGACCTGGTCAATTGCTAGATACCTTGCTGCCAATTCATTCCTAGCTAATCCAGAGATAGCATGTATATTGGCATGTGAAGAGGACCTTTCCCTCATGGAAGGATGTTCATGTCCCATAAGTGCCATCCCTCGTAGAAAATGTTCCCGAAATGCAATGCGAGCACAGTCACGCATTCTTGTATAGAAATCTTCCAAGAAAAAAATTCTTTGCTATTTATTAGCTAGAATATCCATTTATCAAATTTTCACCCAATTTGTAGAGGAATTACAAGCCCTCTAGTAGTATTTTAAATGTTAGAAGAGAGCTTTCTCTCTTTGGGGTAACTGTAATTAAATGTAATGTTAAAATCGTCAAAATTTGTTTGAAAGGAATACTCCCAACACCATTGCTTGTAAACTTTTTATACCAAAAAATTTGGATGTCGAGAGCTCATTTTATCAACAGGATTTATAACAGATTGTGCAGGTCTAAATCTTGCATGTAACAAAACCAACAACTTCATATGGAACTCAGAAGCTAAAAAGAATGATGGGATTTTAATGCAAGGAGTACCACATAATGTTTAGAGATCCACAATATGTTTAGAGATTCGGTGGAATGATTTGCAACAAACCTTTCTTATTGAAAGTTCCACTTGCATAATGAACACTTCGCAACAAGTTTTTCTTTGTTTGATTGAACCGATTCATGATATCATCACATTCCATGTTCTGTACAAGGCTCAATTTAGTCACTCGATGCTTAGGAAATTCAGTGTAAAGAGAAAATATAGTGGGCCTGTATTCTAGAGTTTTTTTTCTTTTATTTGGATGTTTTATTGTGACGTGAATATAGATTTTCAATTCTATACAGTACACATCTCTTGTTACTTGTATCATGGAAAGGAAGGCAACAAGGATTGGAAAGAGTAGCGGTGAAAAACCATGTCCAATCCGATCTTTATCCTTATTGTATACAATCCATTGCCTTTGGTTTTTGTACCATGTCCAGTATGGGGATAGATATGTCCAAGATCAAATCAGTACGCACCGAGCTTGAATATATCTCTATAATTATGGAACTCAAGGGAGCATAGTGGACAGCTAGGGCTTCCGATGGCAAATTCTGTTGGCAACTCCTGTAGGGTTTTAGGCTCTCCAATCCCACCCTTGGCTGAAGAAAAAAAATTATGCATTATTTTCAAGATGAAGCTAAAACATGATTCCCCTTTATGTAGAAGGCTTCCATGGAGGAAAACACCCGAAAATCAATTATTGAAACCTATCCTAATGATGTGATGGGAAAACACCCGAAAATCAATTATTGAAACCTATCCTAATGATGTGATGACAAATCACAAAATTGATGATGGTTAACATCCACTCAGGCCAAACTTTGGTCAGACTTTGGTCTTTCAGACCCAAAGAAACATCATAATGGCCAGCCTCAGCATTGAGATCTGTGTTTTCTGTTTAAGACCTTACTTTGGAGAATTTTGCAAGTATATATGATCTTTCTGAGTCATATCATGCAACTTCTTTGTGTCATATGTGTGTTCTGTACTTTTTGGAGCACCATGAATAGATGTCTAACATGTTCGGGTAAGGAAAACTTCTACATAATTGAATAGTTGCAGTGAGAGCTAGGCACTTTTTAGGATCTATCTAATTTTTTATAATCAATTTTCTATGCAGCTACCCTTCCCTTGTAGAATGCTTACTACCAGAGATACGTGATTACTTGTTTAATATATTAAGGCCGCAGCCTTAAATGCTACACTGTTAATACACTACATAAAAAAATAGATTTACTTCATTTCAATAATATTTCAATTGAACTTTTAACTATAATAGACTAAGCATAGGGTCCTCAACGAAGACGGTGAAAGCAGAGAATTGCTCCATCAAAAATTTTCGCAATAGATCTGAAAAGATGATAGATCAAAAACATGAGGTACATGTTTCTATATCAATTTTTAAGAAGATCGTAGATAAAAAACATGAAGTGCTCTCGAGAAACGTTATATCAATTTTTATGGAACATTTTCCTTTGAAAATTAAAATTGCATTAGATCTGTATGCTAAAATGAAATTTCCAAAAATAGTCAAATATGTGAGTTCCAAAATGAATACAATATAAGTTGATCCAAATCTGACAGGTGGCGCCCAACCACTTGGGAAAAGATCATACCGTGGGACAAACATATGAGGCAGGATGCTTAACCTCTTTCCGATAAATTTGCAGTGAGACCTGCATTAGATGCAAATCCTAATGAAAGGAAAACCGTCATCCCATATTCATCTAGGGCAGGTTGCATAATTTGTTCCCTTTCTTTTGAAATTTATTCAAGGAAAAAGATGCAGCTAGTTAAAATAGGTCATTGATTGAAATTTGAAAATCCACTAGATGGTGGAAAAGAAAGAGATTACCGATTGTAAGGTCATGTTCAAGCCATTGGAGAAGATCCTCTTTCAAGGAAGTTTTGATAAAATACATGGATTTGGATGGGGATCTTGTTACTATTACAAATTACAACTACAGAGGAGCTTAGATTGGCAAAAGTTGTTGTAGCTTAGCTTGTTTAGCAGAAAAATACAAGTAACTCAAACACAGGCTCTATATAAGGTATGCAATGCTCATTAACATAATATTCTAGAAAGACAAATAAATAAGATTCTTCCCACCTCTTGGCTATGTAACTTGAATTCAAAGATACATTCCAAAACTATGCAAGATTGTCGACTAATTATTATGAAATATTATTAGAGAAATGACACATACATCATGATTAGTCCTTCATAGATTTAGGTAACAAAACAATCGCAAGATCCTTCACTTTTTATCATTTCAAAAGTTCCAATATTTGGGCCAAAGGTTTTGTTAAGTAAAAAAAATAGCCTTCTGTACATGCTACATAGTACATTCTACCTCGATACCATTGTCTGTTTCACATCCTGAATTATGACTTCTCACACCTACAAAGGTAGCCAATTTTTACTCCTTAGTGAGTCCTCACATAAGTTAATATTGAATGTTCATTGTTACCCTTGCCAGTTATCACTTCTAGTAGAAAAAATCAAAGAAATCCAAAGGAGTAGGAAACAACAAATGAACAGAGTTTTTAAGCTTTTCTCGAACATTTTAAATATATATGAACCATAATGGGAAACACAGTTATTATTTACTTCCCAACTACAAGGTGTGATTAAGTGTTAAATCAAGTGCACTTTCTTTACAGAGACCTGGGTTCAAACCACCTGGAGAACATGTTTTTGTGCCAATGCGGCCATTTTGTTATGTTATCCACTTATCTTGTTATATGCAAAAGAGTTGATAAGTCTGGGTTATTTTTCCAAGGCAAGCATGTCAGTTCAATTGCAATTCCTAGTAATTTTTGCAGGAGAGAGAGTTAACGAGTCTAGGTCGTTTGTCCGAGGTAGTGAAATGAGACCAACTATAATTCCTTGTGGTTTTTTCAGGAAAGCTAATGCATAGCACAAAAACATACTTATTTTATAAAAGACTGAACCATGTAATGGAAAACTAGCATTTGGAATTAAAGCAGGAAAAGAGGAATAGGAAAGGGAAATTGGAAAAGTTTTAAAGGTCATCCTAGGGTCTAAATGCTACACTGAATTCTATAGAAATCAAATTCTCAAGTTGCTTGATTATGTTTACTTACAGATAGAAGAACAGAGTTGGTTAAAATCCAAGATAACCAAGTTGGACTTGGACAGAATCCAGATACACACACATTTTATAGTGTTTCTATAAAAAAGAGAAAAATTGTCCAATCTGCAGACCATGATACAACATAGAAATTCATAAAGAGAAACAAATTACAGGTTTGGATTAAAATTATAATTTGTAGACAGTATTCACTTGGGCACAATGTTGTCTTGACTAACAAAAAAGGAAATGTGAGAGTTAGTTGACATATCATGTGTAAGAGTGCAAGAAACATCATTTCATCTTTTCAGCTCTTGCTTCTCTTTATTCTTGAACAATTTGAGATGGTTACGACCATTTTGGATGTCAACAAAGTGGCATTCAAATCTAGGTAAACTACAAAGATATGAGTCATGACCTGCAAACAAAAATTGAAGTACCCCGATTTCAATTGCAATTCCTAGTACTTTTTGCAGGAGAGAGAGTTAACGAGTCTAGGTGGTTTTTCTGAGGCAGGGAAATGAGGCCAACTATAATTCCTAGTGGTTTTTGTAGGATAGCTAATGCATAGCAGAAAAACATACTTATTTTATAAAATACTGAACCATGTAATGGAAAACTGGCATTTGGAATTAAAGCAGGAAAAGAGGAATAGGAAAGGGAAATTGGAAAAGTTTTAAAGGTCATCCTCATGTCTAAATGCTAAACTAAATTCTATAGAAACCAAATTCTCAAGTTGCTTGATTATGTTTACTTACAGAAAGAAGAACAGAGTTGGTTAAAATCCAAGCTAACCAAGTTGGACTTGTACAAAATCCAGATGCAGACACATTTTATAGTGTTTCTATAAAAAAGAGAAACATTTTCCAGTCTGCAGACCATGATACAATATAGAAATTCATAAAGAGAAACAACATACAGGTTTGGATTAAAAGTATAATTTGTAGACAGTATTCACTTGGGCACAATGCTGTCTTGACTAACAAAAAAGGAAATGTGAGAGTTAGTTGACATATCATGTGTAAGAGTGCATGAAACCTCATTTCATCTTTTCATCTCTTGATTCTCTTTCTTCTTGAATAGTTTGAGATGGTTAAGACCATTTTGGATGTCAACAAAGTGGCCTTCAAAACTAGGTAAACTACAAAAATATGAGTCATGACCTGCAAATGAAAATTGAATTACCTCGATTCAACAAAATAAATCCCAATGGAAATTGTTTTGGAACTTTTTATCTAAGACCAGTGGTATGGACCGTATGGCAGATTTAGTTGGCTCAAAATAGGACTCCTTTCCAATCTATGACAACACCCAGGAGTCCCATCTCTTTGAGATGTCCTAAAGGATAAAATCAAAAGAAAAGAGACCATTGTAAAATTTAAATTGCTTGCAGAAACTCTCAGTCAAAGAGAATGACATATAAACTTTAATTGTTGCTACATATTAAGAAGTACATATTTTGTACCATGTTTGGTGTTATATCGGGTCGTATCATGTGCAAGGAGGGATTGTTGGTTGACCAAGCCAAGATATCAGTCATCATGAATTGACATACACCCAGGAATGTGTCTACATTAGGACACACATTTGGAAACCAATGTTGTCTTGTTTTTTTTTGTATGTGAACCACAATAGGCCTCTCATCCCCCACTGGTCATTCTCACTGGGGAGAGGCTACAGGTAAAAGGGATTAATCAATGGGAAACCTCCACAGGGAGAGCCGTGCATACCCACTCAATCCATATGGGTCCTTACATCATGACTTTGAAGATTATTTGAGGGTGAATTCAATTGTGGCAGAGGTTGGAATCATTCTATCTAAATCTAACTCACCTAACACAGTGTTACAATGATTCAAGTATCCCATATAGGACACATAAAACCCCAAAATGGGTCACAATATATATCTATCTATATATATATATATATATATATATATATATATATAGCTTAAGTGGTTGACTGTTGTGAACTGCAAGTAGAAGGTCATGGGGTCAAGTCCCCAGGCTAGCTATCTATGTGAACATTGAGGGCATCACTTGTTGTCCCTAATTGGTTTGGTTTCCAAAACTGCAACCAATGGTTTATCTCGGGTACCATCCATGAAATGAGGGGAAGAACTTTGAGGGTTTCCCATGATTTATTCCATGAGAAAATATACATACATACATACATACATACATACATACATGCATGCATGCATATATATATATACAATTTTCTTTTTTTAATTATTGAAATAAAATATAATTATGTAAACATCAAGATGGGCATTTTTTGAATAGTTACAAATTCCAAATAGCCATTCATCAATGATCAAACACAAATGCCAAGAATACAGTGTACAACATAGATTTAGAAGTAACCATAAACTGTAGGTTTTCCCTTCGATGTCATCAAAGTATTACATAGATAAAATCATAGATGAGATTTGAGAATGCCATGGGAAAATACAAAATAGGGAAGTAGATGAATCCCTAGTAGTAACAGTAGTAGTACCACTATCTTTTGGGCAGGGAGGAGGAGGAGGACCAGTACCATCGATATTCTTCCCCTTCCTTTGAGCTTAAGTAGCAGCCCTTAATTATTGAGGCATAATTTTGATTTGTAAAAGAACACTGATGTTAGTGAAATGACAAACACAGCAATATAATGGTAGGCTGTAGATGCTATATCATTCTTTGTTCTCCAATATCCTTCTCTGCTAGGGTTTCTGTGAAAACTTATGAGTGAAATGGGTAAAAATGCCCCATTATTTCACCATTGGGCACATTTTTTCCATCCTGCAAATCTAACTTGTAGGGACATGTCCTTCCCATGAGTCTCACATGGGACACGTATCCTATGCAGAACACCTATCCCATCTGAGTCTGACTAATGGAAGGGCAAATCGGCACATCAGCAAGTTCAATTCACAATAAGTAGTAAGGAGGGAAATATTAGGTATGTTAGTTCTAAAGCAGTTTTATGGCTTTATTATTTGCACTGTTAAGAAAAATATGGGAATGAATGCAATATATTTCCCTATACAAGGTCTGAATTCTAGGTCTACATAGTACATACTACAAACTGCTATTGCAAGAGGATATAACACTACCTCTGTGTAGGGTGAATCCAAACTAGTCTTCCTTCAATTCACAAGGGGATGGATCCCTATAGGAAAAATAATATTGTCCCTGAATAAGAAACCTAAATGCATTATTTATCATTTCAATCAACTTCACATAACGCACATCCAAAGGAGGTTTAACTCAAGAGAGAATAATCTAGCTAAGAAGTTTATAGAATAAGAGAAGGTTTATTTCTGTGCTAGGAATATTTAAAAAGGATGCAGGCTCTTCCTCCCAATCATGACATCTCCAAGCCTCAGAAGGAAGACACTGCACATCATGTTGTTGCATCTGGAACTTCGGTCCATTGGAAGAAATAACATCGTTGCAATAACAAAGATATAAAGGACAAGATACAGGGATAGAGCTTTATATGGAACCTAGGTACATCTACCATGGACTCCATTCATATATGCAATCCAAGTGTCAGCATGCGTGAGCACCCTTCAAATTCAAATCATCAATGTGTAAGGAGAGGAAAATATCACTACAAAAGCTACATCAACCTCTAAGTCCACCCCATATGTCATCTATAAGCATCAGCATGCTTGAGCCTCTTTCAAAGTCAAATCATCAATGCAGAAGGGGAGGAAAATCTCACTACATATCTACACCAACCTCTACTTCTACCCCATTTATCATGTATAAAAAAACTATGTTCTCTCATAGTTTGATCGTCTTTTGCACACTTGGAAGTCTCGACCAGAAAAATGATGTGGTCTTTCCATCAAACAAGAAAAGCTTATAACCCAGGGCTCTTTTCCCATTGGGTTTTGAACTTGGGTCATTAGTATGGAGTGTTATCGGAACCGGACCAAAACCAGCAAAATCGGCCGATCTGACTAGTTTACAGGGTTGGCCAGTCTGGTCAGTAAAAAATTTTCCTCAGACCGGATTTTTTTCCAAACCGGGTACAGAACCGGCCAAAACCAGCCGGTCCGTACTCTGGCGTACAACCGCAAAATGGGGACTCACATAATTCAATTTTTTTTAAAAACACAAAATAAAACCTAACCTATGCTTCTAACCTAACCCTAACCTATGCTTCTAACCTATGAGTGTATGAACATGGAAGATATTAATTATAACAAGGGAGTGGTTTATGAAGGCAACTGCCTCATTGTTTCTTTCTATATTAGAGTTCCACATGGAACTTTGAATACTGGAGATACAATGCCCATTTATGGAAAAACTAGGGTTTTCATTAATGGTGGATGGTTGAACTTTTCAGTCATCATTGACTCATGTGGCAATGTTCCTAGTTCTTGGACCTTAAATTCAAAGAGTGATGATGCAAGTGATTGGTGTTCACTGTGGATGGTGTTCCTTGGCCAAGAAGGTTTTTAAGGTTTGAAAGAGTGCATAAAATTATTTGTTGTAAGCACTAGAATTTAATTCATACAAAGAAAACATCTGTAAGTATTATGTTATCTACACTTTCTTATAGTGTTCCATTTTTTAATAGAAAAACTACATTGCACACACCATTATATGTGTATTCATCATCACTGGAGATAACCTTAATTGTATTGCTCTTATCCTCTTGCAACTGAATAACACAATTGTATATGTTTTCAGAGAATTGAGAACAAGAGGTCTCTCCCAAATTTGCATTATTTGCTACTTCATCCTTCCCACCACATTTGCTAATTATGCAATCATATACTCTAGATTCTAAACCAAACTTTGACTTGTATGAGCAGAGTATTTTCTACAAACATCATGTTTTGCACATAGACACCCTAAATTTCATGTGAAGTATAGTATCTACCATTATCATGAGATATCCCCTCTTGCATTATGATATTACCATTGATCCAAAATATATTATTTTTTCCATGCAAGCAGTGAAGAGGAATCTCTTCAAAGCATTCATCTTCAGATTCATCAATTCTAGACACTTATCTAGCTAATTCTTTTGTACTCTCAAATTGAAGCACCAGAGTGGCATGGCAATTAGTACCAATACCACAATCAATATTACCAAAAGTACTAAAATATTGTAACTAGGAATATGCAGTGGATACAGACACCATGAATATTCAAAGTTGAAGACTCCAATATGGTATCATAAGTGTCAACTATCTAATATACAATCATGGACTGTATCCTTTGAAATCTAAACGTATTGCATTGCATTTGGGAAAGATTTACAGTAAAAGGATCCCCTCGTGACAGACATACCTTCTGGATTACAGACAATGAACTCTACCTTTCTCATTGTAAGGAAGATTTGTGAGATTTGAAGGCTTCTCGTCACCTTGATTTTTTGGAATGGCATGCCTGGAAACCAGGTTATTGTCTTCAGAGTAAACAATAAGATAGTAACATAATTAGAATGTTTCTAGAAATACAACCTTCCAATATAAAGTACAATAGACTTAAGTTATCTACCCAATTCTTACTTAGTCGCGATGCCTGTTGTAGCCAAATTACCATGACGTGGTATTGTGCACTAAATCTCTTTTGAAGGTGAATATTGCCAATTCTAGTCAAAACCTGAAGGCAACTTCCCCTAAAATATTGATGTGGTAGTGCCAGAATTCATGTTTACATATTTTATGGTAGATCTAAATTAGGTAGCATTGTACCTAAATAGAGACTTATTACATAAACCAATTTAGTTAAGGACAGAGACAAATTTTGGTATAAGTTATTTTATATCATAGGAAATGAAAAGTGATTTACTAGAAAAGAAAATCCAAAATACAGCTTGTTAAATCTTGGTTCTATCACCAACCAAATGTTTGGGATGAACTGAGAGTAATATAAAGAAATGGGAAATGGAAAAGAAAGTGAATGGAAAGACAAGTGCTAAAACGTTGAACAGCATGACAATGAACTCTCAGGCTCTAAAATGGATGAAAAAATACTTGAATACATTCCACTAACTATCGTTGTATGTACAAGTGCTAAAGTAGTATAGGTAAATGGGAAATGAACAAGAAAGATAATCAAAATACAAGTTCTCAAATGTTTCTCAATATGACATTGAATGAAATCTCAAGCCTCAAACTAGATGGCAAAAACATTAAAACATGCTCCACAAGCTGTTGCTCCAAGTACAAGTGCAAACTTCCTACCAAGTAAGAAACTATTGAATTAGACTATGAACACTCATGAAAATATGGAAATGGAACATGATACTGGAAACACTTCAAATATTCATTAAGTGAACTATGAATGAATCATTGTAGAAAAAAACCATGTTAGTCACTCAAATGATTTAATTTTAGATGCCAAAAGGGTTTGAATCTCTTCTTATTTTGTTTCAAATATTATATTACAATTTCCATGCAATATCATTGGAAGGAAGGTTATTGTTGGCTGCTTTAGGCAAACCTGGGTTTACTATGATCAACCAACAACACCCCTACATCACTGGCCCTTTCGGCGACAGACCACAAAGCGGCCTGAAGTCTCACCCGAAGTGACTCTAATGGGTTGGCCAAGGACTCAAGTGTCTTGGACCGGGTCCTGTGGCAATCCCACTGGTGGCTCGCAGCTCCCCTAGCTGCGGTCTCTCCTCTGCATGTCGTGCGATCTCCTACTCACGTCGCGCGATTTCCTCGCCTCGCAGCTCTCCTAGCTGCAGGATATTCCTTTATACGGCCGCACGATCCTTTCCTGCGGCATGCACTTCCTCCCTCCCGCGATATCTCCAACCTTATCGCATCGCCGCGCACGGTGTGACACACAGCTCTCACCCAACGCTAAATCCTTCACATGCGGTACCGCGCACCGCAGCTTCTCTGCCGGTGCGATATCACCTCTCTGTGATATCCTACCTCCACGGTCTAGCACACTTAGCGTTTCTCGTGTCGACGTGCAAGACTTAACATACAAGACTATTCGATACAGCAATAGAAACTGTTGTACGCAATGCATAAATGAACCACAGACAACCTGCCAAGATGTTAACCTATATATATATATCCTTCTATATTGCAGTGAACTGATTAACACGTTCATTCATTAACTGTAAACAATGTCCATGAACTGACTGAGAAATGCATAAGTAAACATAACACATACACCAATCGCATAACACTGATTTTAACGTGGTTCACCTCCAGGATGGAAGTTTCATCCACAGAACTGTGTTTTTATTATAGCTCAGGGGAAGGTAAAACACAGTTCTGCTGCACCGCATATGTAGCTTAAGATCTTCTCTCTTAGATCTCTTTTCTCTCTATATTGCTCTCCTACAATATACTCTTCCCTCTCTGTCGATCCCTACAGATATTTACATATATGTTCTATAACCCAGCTACTGGTTACCGTAAGATTGCTACCGCTAATAAAAAAACCAGAGCTAGGCTTTTACAACAGTCTAATAATCTGCAAAACGCTACTAACAAAATGACTAGCTAGCTCTTCAACCCGCCAACCAACTAACCAACCCTTTTACAATACAAAATACATTCTTATATAGGCAGCCCGAAGGTCGTGCCATTACAACACTGTGGGCCTGTCCCAACAGTAACCCAAAACCTAACTTAGTGACAGTCGGCCATATCTGTACTTGAGGTAGCCGCTTTCCGTCACACCACAGCTCTCTGCAGTCTTCCATGCTTCTCGGCACTGATCATGGGTACTATGCACCGCTTCGCTTTTCTGTCCTTCGCCTTCAATGCTTTAGCCTCGTCGCTCCTTCTCCTTTATGAGGGTCGTTGAGCCCTCCTGTCTTCCACCGCCGCCTTCAATGCAGTGGTTGAGCTCTCTCTTCTTCGCCACTCAGGTACCGTTGCCTTCTTGACTTTTCTATCTTAAAAGTCATGGTTTTCGGCTCTACTCTCCAGCTGGAAACGTGCTACGGCGTCGTAGCTCTGTCTTAACTTCTTTCCACCAAAACTTGTCTTTTCTCCAAAACTAGCAGCTTCTTCTATAGCTGCGGGACCCTGCTCCAACAGTCCCCTAACACTTACTTGTGGCTCGCCCTCGAGCCACCTGTAGCGGGCTTCTCCTGATGTAGCTTTTCCTTGGCTTCCTGCGAAGCCCTTTGCAACCTGTCACAAAGTCCTGTGACTTCCCTCTGCATCACTTCAACACTCTCTTTATAGTTTATGTAGCTTGGTTTGCTGGGCTCTCTTATCCTTCCTGCCCAATGTCATGGTTTCGCTCTCTTCGATCCTGAAACCTTTTAAGAGCCTGCTAGTGTTTGAGAGGTTTTCCATCGATATTCTTTCCTCTTTATCTGGGTTAGAAATTTTATCACAAGGAAATTCTGTATCTTCGAGCCTTCTCAAACATTTCATTCAGTCTGGAGCCTCATATATGAAGGAGGAGCAACCCATGAATTCCGTTCCAAGAACAAGCCTTTGCCTGCCTCCAGGAATTCTACCGACTGCTGGGTTTGTTGTCCTCTTCCACTTCTCTTCTCTTCGAGGTGCCCCAGGTACACATGCTGCCTCTGATCATCAGATTTTTGTTGCGTTGCCTCCGCAATCTTTAGTGCTTTTCGTAGCTGATCAGATAGGTCAGCGACCTTCTCCCGTTGCTTTATTTTTCTCATTTTTACTTTCCACCTAGCGGGAGATTTCTTCTCATCATTCTTCTGTTCTGCTTTCTTATCTTCAGTGATCGGCTCGGCGTTCTTCTTCTCCTTAGCAAAGACTTTGGTGACAACTTCTACTTCTGGTGCTTGACTCTTCATCCTTAGCGGCTGTATGACTTGTGCTGTACTTAATTTCAAAACCCTGGGCGACGTCGTCATGGCGGACCTACGGCCACCAGGGTCAAAACGTCTTAGCATACGTTCCAGAGGTTCGTCCTCGAACATAACCCACTCAGTACAAATAGCGGACGTGCACTGGCTGGAACTTCTGAAAATCACAGCACTCTGTAGCCACTTAGCTCTGGACACATAACTCTTAACAACTTAACTCTATGGCTCTCGATTTCTCTGCAAATGTAACCATCTCAATTGAATACTTTCTGCTTTTATGCCCCATACGATAATCCCGGACGCAATGGTCATCTAGAATGGACCCGTCAGTTGTCATTAATTCCTGGACAAGACCACACCCGCCATCCGATCCCTAATAAATGCGGAAATCCAATCAAATTTCCCTCGAAACGTGCGTGCACAGGCGTCGGTCTCGTCGGAGATTTGCCAAATTTGGAAACATTAATTATACTGCTGCCAAATCTACGGTAAGATATACAGATCATTACCTCATTAACTACCTGTCAGCTGCTGACTTGACTGGCCTTTGTCGGTTGCAAAACTGAGTATGTGGCATGGTGACACATTGCGCTACTGCGATGTGACTCCGCATCACCTGCAAATTTTTTTATTTTTTATTTTTCGGTGTAGACTTGTTCCTGGTGCGATGCCTCCTTTCAACTACACTGGACATCTGCACTACCATAAACTAGCTAAGCTAGGGCTGACAGGCGGGGTGGCTATCACTATAGGGCTTAAGCCTACTGCCATTAATCCATGTGGGCAAAAGCTCCCCATTCAACTGGCTGAGCTGAACGGCACCTCCCTCTGTGACTTGCTGTATTTGATATGGCCCCAGCCAATGTGTCTTGAACTTCCCTGGAAACTTGATGAATTTGCTGTCATAGAGGAGCACTAGGTCTCCGATCTTGAAAGTCTTATTCTTAATGTGTCTGTCATGCCAAGCTTTTTCTTGTGCCTTCTGCACTTTCTGATGGAATCCAGCAATGAATCTGTCTTCTTCTAAGGCAAGCAGCTGTGCTAACCGTTCCTCGACTATGTCTGTATCAGTCATCTCAGTAATCTGAGCAATTCTTAAACTAGGAAGAATATACTCCATAAACATAACAGCCTCCTGTCCATACACCAAGATGAAAGGTGTGTGTCCTGTAAGTTTCTTGCATGTGGTCCTATATGCCCATAATACAGCGTTAACTCTGAGGTCCCAATCATTCCTCTGGCTATTGCAGATCTTAGTAAGAGCATTTTCTAAAATCTTATTAAAGGCCTCCACCGTACCATTAGCCTGTGGGTGGTAAGGAGTGCTCTTATGGTGCTGGATCTGGAATTCTTCTGTCAATGCCTCAATAGTGCTGTTCAAGAAGTGTGTGCCTTGATCACTCATCAAAATTACTGGGCATCCAAACCTACTGATGATGTTTTCAAAAAGGAACTATGCAGCTGTAGCAGCATCGCAATTTCTTACTGCTTTGGCCTCTGCCCATCTGGTAAGGTACTCTGTTCCAGTGATAATATATCTTGCACCGGTGCGCTTTCCTGGTGGGTTGATAGGACCCACAAAATATATAGCCCATTTTTCAAATGCACGCAATGTGACCTGCGGTCGCAGCAGCATTTCATCGCGTCGCGAGGGTTTTCCTACCCTTTGGCAGATATCGCAACATCTGCAAAAGTCCTTGGTGTCTTTATGCAATGTAGGCCACCATAATCCTACCTCTAGGATTTTCTGCGCAGTCGGATTTCCTGTGAAATGACCTCCTACGGTTCCTGAATGTGCCTCTCTGATAATAGCATATTTTTCATGCGGCATCACACATCTGCGCAGAACTTGATCCGGGCCTAACTTGTATAGGTGTCCTGCGATGAGGGTGAAGTCTGCGGCTTTAACAACCAACTGCTTCTTTTGCTGCTTAGTAAACTCGTCAGGTGCTACTCCCGTAGTGAGGAATTGAATAATATCGGCATAGTACTCATCTGCGATCTGGATAGAGAACAACGGTGCATCCGGTAGATTGTCATCTAGGTTACTTGGCTCTTCTCCTGAGTCTATCCGTGACAAATGGTCAGGTCCTGCATTCAATCTTCCTGGTTTCACAATGATTTCAAAATCATACTCCTGAAAGAGGAGTAACCATCTACAGATTCTCCCCCCTAACACTGGCTTATTGACCAAATATTTTAATGCAAAATGGTCAGTAAACATCTTGAACGGGGCACCCAACAGGTAGTGCCTAAACTTCTGCAACGCATACACCATAGCTAAGCCTTCCCTTTCAATTGTGGTGTAGTTCTTTTCTGCTGTCGAGAGCTTTCTACTAGAATATGCGATGGGGTGGTCAATGTCCCCTTCTCTTGCTTGTGTTAAAACAACCCCTAATGCGATGCCAGACGCATCCACATGTACATGAAATGGCTTAGTCCAGTTGGGAAATACTAAGATGGGTGCTGTAACCATATTCTCTTTAAGCATGTCTAGACTCTACTGACATTCCTTGTTCCATAGGAATTTTACATCTTTCTTGAGCAATTTCTCCATTGGTGCTGTAATCTTTGCATAGCCCTTGATGAACTTTCTGTAATACCCGGTATGACCAAGTACTGTCCTCAGTTTCTTGACTGAGTTGGGTGCTGGAAGGTTTACAATGATGGCAATCTTCACGGGATCTACCATCAAGCCTTGTCTGCAAACAATGTGACCCAACAAAACACCAAATGGTGCACAAAATATACATTTCTTCAAGTTCAGAGAAATCTGGTACTGCCTACATTTCTCTAACATCAGTCTTAAGTCTCCTATATGCTTGTCAATTAGTCCGAATACAGTCCAATCATCAAAATATACTTCTAAGAATTTATGAATGTATTCTTTAAATACAGCAACTACTACTCTAGAAAATATAGCTGGTGCATTCTTAAGACCAAAGGGCATTACCGTATACTGGAACGATCCCCATTCTGTTGCAAAGGTGGTCTTGGACCGATCTTCTGGATGTATTATGATCTAATGGTAGCCTGAAAATCCATCAGTGAAGGAGTAGACCTCCTGTCCTCCCACATTGTCTAATACCTCATCAGTGAACGGTGTCGGAAATGGATCGTGAAGCGATGCATCATTGAGCTTGCGCAGATCGACACAGATCCTGATGTCTCCTTTTGTTTTCTTTTCTTGGACAACCATGGGTCTAACCCATTCGCTTTCTTCTACTGGCTCAATGATGCCTGCTGCTAGCATCTTATCAATTTCATCCTTTACTTTTTCTTTGTAGCGCAGATTCAATCTATATGGGAACTGCTTAACTGGTCTAGCTTCCTCCTTCAATGGTATCTTCATAACTCCCAGGTCTCCAACTATTCCCTTCATCTCTATGAACTTGGTGGGAAATAGGTCCTGATAGTTATGTAACAAGTCAGCAATCTGTCCGACTGTTTTATCATTCCAGTAGTCTCCAATAGAGGCAAACATAGGTTCTGCATCTGTGCCAATATTGATCTTTTTAATATTGATAGGTTCGGTGATTGCTGGTATCTCTAACTGTGGTCCCCCAACATCACGAGTCCCTTCTGACTCCGGAATGTTGGTGTTGCGAGGATCCTCATCCTCATCCTTATCTTCATTGTCTGGCTTTGCTGCCAAGTTATAGCACTCAAGCGCGTCTTGCAACTGAATGGTCCACTCAGGTTGAGCCTGCACTGAGATGGTACAGTCCTCGAATATCTTGATCTTGATTATGTCTAGGGCCTGAGCAACACTTGAATGTTCTGATTCAAACACGAAGGTAAGTAGGAAACTGTATGTCATAAGTGACCATGTGGTCGTCCCCTTGCGCAACTCGGTCTCTGTGTACTAGTTCCTTGGAACTGTGTCCAATGTGTGAATGAATCTGTGAACCCATTCATCCTCTGGAATGTTCGACCAGTTCTGTTCACATGTCTGAATGTGTGCCCTGGGATTAGTTTCTCCTGTGTACTTCTGTGGGACATACTCTTTGTCGACCGAAAATCTGATCGCCATCAATCTTTTAATATCATCCCATGATACGATATTTTCTTTATGCGCGTACCACCATCTTGCAGGTGTGGCTCATATTGCAAGGTCCATAGCTACGATTCTCTGCTCGTAAGGAGTCTGTTGCTCAAACTGCTCAAGGAATTCCTGAATATCTGTTAGACCATGATATGATGGAATCTCGATGATCTCTGCGCCAATCCATCGCAGTGATTTACTCATAAACGCACATCTGTGCAATGAGACTTCATAAAGTCTGTTCTGCCAGTTCTCTAGACCAATATCAAAATCTGATGCGCATGAGTTGTCACATCACCAACTAATGTTCCCTTCTACGGTTGGATTGATGTAGTCACTCTAGTTCGCAGTCACCTGGTAGAGACTATCCATGTTATGTGCCTCCTCCTCGGCTCGGATAGGTTCTATATATCTAGGACCTTGGTAAGGATCCAGCGGGGCGATAACCTGGATCTGCGCATCCTCAAAGGTCATTTGTCTTCTCTTTAGGTCGATGACAGCCTTGCTACCAATCGCCCAATCGATACTTAATAGTGCTGGATACGGTCAACTGTCGCCAATGATTTCTATAAGCTCAAAGTATGCAAAAGTACGAACTCCGTCAATGTCAACTGGCACCTGTGGCAGTCGACCCAATGGTGATACTCGATGTTGATTAGCTAATCTCAGGTGGATAGGCGATATGGCTAGCTGAGGGCTACCCATCTGTTCCCATGTCTGCTTAGTTAGAAATTTCACCTCTGATCCCAGATCTAAGATGACTTCATCCATTTCAAATTCTCCAATCTGTGTTGTGAGTTTCATCTCTTTGCCGGTCCTGGTATGTCCTGTAATATTATGAATAGCGTGATGTGCACTGCCCAAGAGAGAAGGTTGCTGACACTGATCTATGATGCATTGTAGCTCACCGATAGTTTTTTCATTTCTTAAGAGCTTCAAGAAACTGCGCGGGAAGGATTGTGCACTGCCTGTCGATTCATCCTCGTCGCATCTTCCCGATGTGGTAGCCTGCAGTATCTGTTCTGGGCTATCGCCACAAGGTGCTTACTGTGGTATGCCCCTAGACGACGGTACCTGTGATCCTGATTGTGTAGGTTCATCAAAGGAAGCCTTGGCTTCATGAAATGTTTCTTTATTCTTCTGTAGGTTGAGTGCTGTTGCTTTACCAGGAGCTCTGTGCACCCATTTCTGCCCTATGTTTTTTTCGGTCTCCTGCGATGTCCCACTAGTGGAACCACCGCTACGAGTCACAATATTGATTGTTGGTTCTGGCTCTGCCTGCTCAGCAACAATAAGCTGGATGTTCTGGTGTATCGCTGGCTTAGTATATTTGATCTTAGCTATCAAGGTAGGGCACTCCTCTATGGTATGATCATAAGATTTGCAGTAATTACAAGTAGTAGTGGGGCTCTAATAGTCCCTAGCATAGTGTCCTACAACTCTGCAGTTATAACAAGTGATTGGTCCGCGACCACGGCCAAAACCCTCTCCTCTTGCAAAGCCTCCTCCACGGCCTCATCCTTTGAATCATCCTCCTCGGCCACCATAAGTCGGATCAGGCTATGGTCCTACTGCTAGACCCTGTGTTTCTGATTGGACTCTGTATACATCATGTTTTCTATCTAACATGAGATCATAAGCTCAGCAATTCTTTTCATCATGTCCGACAGAACTGCAGAAGACACAGTATAGGTTCTTAGGTGTCTGTACATACTTCTGAAGCAAAGGGCATTGCTGAGGTGGGTTTCCTTGTGTTTTACATATTTCACACCATGGCCCTTGCATTCGTGGTAAGGGGTTAGGAGCCCCTGACGCTAGATATTCTACAAAGACTGGATAGTTATCCTTGGTATGAACTTGTGCTCTACATCGTAAGCACCATATGTCCTGCATAACCTCTTTTCCTTTCTTAAGTCCGTGTATCTGTAACATGAGGTTGGCCAACTGGTTCTGTAGAGTTGTCATGCCTGCACTAGTTTCAGCTAAGGGTGAAGCTTCTAGCTTCATCGCCATCTCCAATGCGTCATCCCGCGTCTGGATTTTCTGCTACATTAATGGCACTCTGATGTGAGGGAGTAGTGCTACGATAAACCATTCCTTATGCTGATCCTGTGCAAACTCAAAACTTACTTGGTCTATAAGAGCTTTGAATTTCTGGTCAAAGTCCCATACTGATTCTGATGGTAGCTGCTTAATATCCTTGAGCTTTGTAATGCACTGAGATTCAGACTTAGGTTTCTTGAACTCTTTAATCATGGCGTTCTTGACTTGGGCAAGTGTCTTGGGTACTTTGGTATACTTTATGTACCATGTTAAAGCTCAATCTATGAGTGTAGTGACCAACTGTACAAGTTTAAGGTTATCATCATTGATTGTTTTAATGGTCCACATAGCTTCGCATAGAAACCAATGTTGTTCCGAGTCCTCTGCTCCTGTACCCTTAAAGGTAGGCAGCTTCATATCGTCTCCCATTCTATTTCTCTGCGGTGGGTTCTGATTGACTGGATTACTACCACTCAGCGGTGTAGGTGAAGATGATGTAGCGATAGTAGGTACTATCTGTGAGCTACTGGATGGAGTACCTACAGGATTACTCTGAGTCCCGGTCTGTTTCTGTGGGGTGTAGGGCTGGTAAGGGATACCCCCCTCTGGTTCTTCTGTGGTACTAGGAATCGGTTGCCTAATATTGTCTGAACTATCTCCAAATACAGGAGAGCCGAAGGTTACTTTATATTTCTTGCCACTACGTGTGCATCCAATGTCATCAAAATCACTTTCAAACTCTTGTGACATTACTATCTTTACTTATTCATCTGAAACCATGTCCATTACTCCTTTTTCATGTAGCAACATCTTAATGGAAAAGTTTAGAGACTTTAGGTACTTACCACGATATCCTTTGAAGAATTACCGCTCAGCCTCGCTGAAGCTTTTTCTCTGGTCAACTGCAAATTCTATTACAAATCCTCCTAGCACACTCGCAAGCCAGAAGTCTACTACTCTCGTAATGGGATTGTCGAGGTTCTGCACGGTCTGAATCAGCTCCGATGTCCAGACAATGTTTCTTTTCTTCTTGAATATGTTCCTATCTGTCAACTTGGATAACCAGTCGAAAAGCTCGTTTCCATAGGTCGCAAAGAATATAGCGTGTATATCTGAAGCAGTATGCTTTTCTAACCAGTCCTCTGTGCTCAATTTAGGGTTTCGATTTTCTTTCTGGGAAAACTCCCTTAGGTTTGAATCCAGCCACTGGTGAAACTCTTCTCTGGTGGGATGCCAACAGAACATTAGCGCTCAGTTGTTCAAAACCAGCAACGGAACCATTTGTTGGCTGCTTTGGGCAGACCCGAGTTTACTATGATCAACCAACAACACCCCTAGATCACTGGCCCTTTCGGCAATAGACCACAAAGAGGCCTGAAGTCTCACCCAAAGTGACTCTAATGGGTTGGCCAAGGACTCAAGTGTCTTGGACTGGGTTCTGTGGCAATCCCACTGGTGGCTCGCAGCTCCCCTAGCTGCGGTCTCTCCTCTACGCGTCGTGCAATCTCCTACTCACGTCATGCAATTTCCTCGCCTCACAGCTCTCCTAGCTGCAGGATATTCCTTTATACCATCGCGCGATCCTTTCCTGCGGCGTGCACTTCCTCCCTCCCACGATATCTCCAACCTTATTGCATCGCCGTGCACGATGGGACACGCAGCTCCCGCCCAACGCTAAGTCCTTCACCTACAGTACCGCGCACCGCAGCTTCTCTGCTGGTGCGATATCACCTCTCTGTGATATCCTACCTCCGCGGTTTAGTGCACTTACTGTTGCTCGTGTCGACGTGAAAGACTTAACATACAAGGATATTCGATACAGCAATAGAAACTGTTGTACGCAATGCATAAATGAACCACAGACAGCCTGCCAAGATGTTAACCTATATATATATATCCTTCGATATTGCAGTGAACTGATTAACACATTCACTCATTAACTGTAAACAACGTCCATGAACTGACTGAGAAATGCATAAGTAAACATAACACATACACCAATCGCATAACACTGATTTTAACGTGGTTCACCTCCAGGATGGAAGTTACGTCCACAGAACTGTGTTTTTATTATAGCTCAGGGGAAGGTAAAACACAGTTCTGCTACACCGCATATGCAGCTTAAGATCTTCTCTCTTAGATCTCTTTTCTCTCTATATTTCTCTCCTACAATATACTCTTCCCTCTCTGTCGATCCCTGCGGATCTTTACATATATGTTCTATAAGCCAGCTACTGGTTACCGTAAGATTGCTACCGCTAATAACAGAACCAGAGCTAGGCTTTTACAACAGTCTAATAATCTGCAAAACGCTACTAACAAAATGACTAGCTAGTTCTTCAACCCGCCAACCAACTAACCAACCCTTTTACAATACAAAATACATTCTTATATAGTCAGCCCGAAGGTCGTGCCATTACAACACTGTGGGCCTGTCCCAATAGTAACCCAAAACCTAACTTAGTGACAGTCGGCCATATCTGTACTTGAGGTAGCCGCTTTCCGTCACACCACAGCTCTCTGCAGTCTTCCATGCTTCTCGGCACTGATCATGGGTACTATGCACCGCTTCGCATACAAAATACATTCTTATATAGGCAGCCCGAAGGTCGTGCCATTACAACACTGTGGGCCTGTCCCAACAGTAACCCAAAACCTAACTTAGTGACAGTCGGCCATATCTGTACTTGAGGTAGCCGCTTTTCGTCACACCATAGCTCTCTGCAGTCTTCCATGCTTCCTGGCACTGATCATGGGTACTATGCATCGCTTCGCTTTTATGTCCTTTGCCTTCAATGCTTCAGCCTCGTCGCTCCTTCTCCTTTATGAGGGTCTCTAAGCCCTCCTGTCTTCTGCCGCTGCCTTCAATGCAGTGGTTGAGCTCTCTCTTCTCGGTCGCTCAGGTACTGTTGCCTTCTTGACTTTTCTATCTTAAAAGTCATGGTTTCTGGCTCTACTCTCCAGCTGGAAACGTGCTACGGCATCGTAGCTCTGTCTTAACTTCTTTCCGCCAAAACTTGTCTTTCCGCCAAAACTAGCAGCTTCTTCTATAGCTGCGGGACCCTGCTCCAACAGTTATCTATTTTGTTTCCTTGACAAAATTTGAGGGTTTTCCCACCATTCGAATGACCTACCAAGTTGGCCCCTTTTCCAATTTTGAGCAAAATTTCTAGAAAACTAAAAATTGGTAAAAAAAAAAACATCACTTTCAAACTCTACCCTTGTCCCTTTTGGATTAGCCCATTGTTATGGTTTTTTTTCATTTTCCCCATTAACCCATAGACTAGGAATTTGGTTATTGAATACTTGTTTTATGACCTAATTTGCTACAATCGACATTAGAAAAGTCACCAAGTTTTGATAAAGGTTTATCTTTGTGTGCAGGTAATAATCTCAATGTTTTTCAGAAGAATTAAATGGATATTTTGTGAAGCCAAAAATGGGAAAATCATTTATTATGGATTATATGTTTAAATTATTTGTTGTCCAATCAAATTTTTAGACTCATTATGGGGAGAAAACAAAGCTCTCCATAACATTGCTTCATGTTAAAGATGTTATGAAATGAACTATATTTGATGTCCTAAAGGATTAAGGGGACAAGCTATAGAGATACCCTACATTAGTTGTTGGAAATCATAGATCTTATGATGGAAAGAGTTTTTATAGTACCCATCAGTATGAACTTGAGTCTTGAACTGGTAGCAACAAAAAAATGAAATGGCACAATTTTGCAAGATCCAGCAAATGAAGCTAGTCCTATGCCTTTCACAAATGGCGATAAACAATAATTTTCTTAAAAAATAATTGGGGTAAAACCAAACACAAAATGGAGAGTTGAAGTAGTGATGAGCTCTCTATGCATATAGAAAAATTACTGTGATTACTACTTAATATCATCAAGCATATTATTTCTATTAAGGATGCTAGGAAGGAAAGTCCTACAAATTGTGCCATTGGAATACAATTCAATCATTGAGTCGCATCCTACAAGAGATGCATATTGAGCTAAATGTCAAGTTCCAGATCATAGGTTCTCCATGCAAATGTTGGGTTTTTCTTTGGAGGAACTCTATAACACATGATATTACATAGAGGATAGCTACTCGATATTGGAACTCTTGGTCTACAACTCCACTATTTATATATATCCCTTCTGCATATGCAAATGATGCTTTTTGCATCCCCAAGTGTTAAAGTGTTGTGTCGCTTCCTTACTTTTTGGAGCGGCTGGCCACCTTGCTATCCTATCTAGAATTGGAGATTGAGAATCAGGTGTTTTGGGGCCTGTTGGAGAGCTAGTTTCTTATTTAGTTTTAGTGATGGAAGCAGCACCCGTAGTCGCGGTACCACCAGTATATTAAGTTTATGAAGCTCACTGAGTTTATTCAACAGTGGTTGGAGCTAACCCGGAATTAGCATGGATAGGTCAAGGGACAAGAAGCAGCTGGTCGACTATAGATGTGCTTTATTTGGGATGGACTATTACAGGCTCTGTTGCATTTGACTCGCAAGCGCAAGGGCCCTGCCTACTATATCTGCAATAGTGCTTACCCATTAGGGCACTATATCTTTATAGCTTGCCTAGGTTATTCCAACAACTTTTTTAGCTTACACTCCCAAAATTGTTGTGGGTTAAACATGTTATCCCTTTCCCTCTCTACATTCGTCCAGAAAAGTCCCAACCATTCGATTTAGCGGGCATAAGGGAGAGAATGGTCACAATTTAATGTAATCTAGTTTGGCATAAGAAATGATCACCACATTCCATGAAAATTTATCTCATTGAGGTATTCCATCAAACACATTGCAAGAATCCATCAGAGCTCCACAATGAAGCTAATTCAATGAATTCGTGTTTCAAATTGCATCTTGAATTGATTCATATTTGTCTCCTATTGCATCATTCCTTTCCTATTCTAACACTGAATAGTATGGAGGCATTCTTAGGATGGAATAATCCCTGGAATGGATGAGCATATGCACCACACGAGCCCCTCAATTTCTCTCAATGCACGGGTATGCTCCATATGCAAAATCACAATAACATAACAATATAATATTTTCTATAGGCATACCTTCCTTTGAGATTGCATAATCCAAGACATCTGCCACAGCCGACCTCTGACAGCTCAGATATTTCTTCATCGCAAATCCTCCAGATTGCCACTAACACGTTGCATAATGATGCAGGCCCTAACTCAGCTGAAGGGGTAAAGGGGAAGGATCAGGAACAACCTACCCACCTCCTTTGAGATTGCATAATCCAAGACATTTGCAACAGCCGACCTCTGACTCCAGCTCAGATATTTCTTCACCGCAAATACTCCAAATCGCCACTAACATGTTGCATAATGATGCAAGCCCTAACTCAGCTGAAGGGGTAAAGGGGAAGGATCAGGAATAGCCTACCCACCTATACACTAACAGGAGGGTTCTTAAACCTGACCAACTATGTTGATGGTATCTAGTTATGATATGTTGTAGGTATGGAGTAGGGGGATCCAAGGAGTGTTTCTATAGATAGTATAGCATAGGGTAGAATCAGTGCGATGGTCCCCATTTTTCAAGCATGGAAGCTTTCTCTCGGACTATTCATGGAGAAATGCACTTCTCTCCCCCTCTAATATTCCTTTCGGTGGATTTGGTTCCCCTCCCTCTCATTTTTCGCTTCAATAGGCATCCATCATTTTCATTGACTGGAGAAATGTTCCGGGTAAACATAAAAAGGCTGTCACGAATCACTCTCTATCAAACTCACCAATAGGAAAATTTTGGTGCAAAAAATAGAATTCTACTGTAATGAACTCCATTGCTTGTTTGGTGCCAATTACCAAATAAAAAGATGGAAAATATAAAGGCCGGAAAGCCAAATATATAAATGAGTTTGTCCAAAATTATCATATCCTCTTGCTTCATCATTTATCCATAGCAATAGTTGATCATATTAATGAATAGAAATGACATAGCCAAATATATAAATGAGTTTGTTTAAAATTATCATATTCTCTTGGTTCATCATTCATTGTTCAAAATTATCATATTCTCTCGGTTCATCATTTATCAATAGCAATAGTGGATCATATTTATGGATAGAAACAACATAAAAATTAATGATTTTTATCTTATTTTATTTTTTAAGCTATTTTTTGTAAATCCAATATATTAAAGATCATTTTAAAAATGTGTTTTTCTTCTGGAGTTTATATCAATTTAAATAATAGTTTATATATGTTTAGATTAAAATGTTTATAAATAATATTAAAAGATAGATTATTTTAAAAATGTGTTTCTCTTTCTAGAGTTTATATAAATTTAAATAATAGTTTATATATTTTTAGATTAAAATGTTTATGAATAATATTAATGAATAGATTATTTTAAAAAAGTGTTTCTCTTTCTAGAGTTTATATAAATTTAAAAAATAGTTTATATATTTTTAGATTAAAATGTTTATAAATAATATTAATAACCAATTTAAATTCATACCTTGGTTTAACGTTAAATTGATGTTTCATTTTGTTGACCAATGAAAAGGTCATTCCAAGTTTCCGATGAAGAAGATGCTCTTGCATCAACATTTATCTACCCCAGGAGGCCAAGGCCAACTACTATAGAAAGTTGGGGCTCAATTGATGATATGGTGGTTCTAAAGTAGTGATATAGAATAACCCCAACCAATACTAGTTTCAAAATGATTTCCTACCCTTCCCTTGTAGAACGCTTACTACTAGAGATACGTGATTACTAATTTAGAATATTAAGGCCATCATTGTAAAGGAAGACATGATCATTTTGATTGGCTTCTGTGGATGGTCTCATATTCCCGGAGAACTAGTGCAGAGAGTGGTATTTTGAAGGTGGTTCTCAGCATTGCCAAGATTACTGCTAGTTATGTAGGATGCATCGATTTGTCAAGTGAAATTGAAGTGAAATGATTGCGAGACATTAATTGACTAATACATTTTCAGATCTTTTCAAAATGATCTAGAATTTTGAAGTCAGAGATGATCCATCAATTGATATTTGATGGTTTCTCAATTTAGTTGTGTATCTCATCTGACAGTTGCAATTTTTTTATTTTTTTATTTTTCTGTTAACAGATGCTTTTGACATTTCTACTTTGTTGTATTTCAGTAGTGGAATATCAGTCTACTTGTCAGGTTAAATTTCAGGTGCAAGTCCTGGGTGATTATGACATAAGAGTATGGACTTAGCCAAATGAAAAATAGTTGTAATTACTGATTCGGATTTTTAAGGGCCATTGTATTGGTAAAAATAGAATGCTTGTGGGCCTGAAAAATTCAGGCCAATTGTAATCCTCTTGGAGCTAGACAGAAGGAAATTTCCACCTTAAAAAACAAAAATTTGCATCCATCGCTTGTTTAAAAAAATTCAGGCCAATTGTAATCCTCTTGGAGCTAGACAGAAGGAAATTTCCACCTTAAAAAACAAAAATTTGCATCCATCGCTTGGGTTTAAACACAAACAAACACAAACTTGCATCCATCGGTTCGGTTTAAACACTAATATCTGATATAGGGTTTGATTTCTCATGCAGGGTTTCTGATTAAGAAGAAAATATCTGCACATATTGGCAACTCGAAAAAGATTGCCGATAGTCATTACAATCAGCGCAGTGGAAATGAAACTGTATGAAAATTTGTAAACACACACACAAACCCTTGGACGAAAATCGGGTATTAAAACAGGGCACAAGAAATATATAATTTGATGTGGCAAATGCAAATAACAACAACAACATGCATCACATACATCAAATAAGGACAAACAAATCGGGATGAAAAATAGACTGGCGTACCTTAGCGGGCCATGCCGAAAATCCCTTAACCTTGGAAAGCACAATATCTTCGAGCCTCCATTGTCTGCAGGAAGCAGGAGCCTCCATTGTCTACAGGCAGTTGTTTTTCCTCCTCATCTTTTAGCAGGTGCCATGTTGTAAAACCCTGATGGCAACAACAAACGTAACCCTTATTATTATTCCTGTCTGGCATACCCTTAACAAGAATTATACCCTCCCAGTCCTCCTCATCCACAATTTCCATAACACCATTAATTCCCAGAAGCCACAATAGTGTTAATGCCTCTAACAATTGGTTACCTGTTAAATTGTCGATTAATATTTTACAGTGGCAATATTTTCGTGGATCCTTGGAAAATGGAGGAAGGGGCTCATGATGGAGGATATGTTGGCCATGCCTCCTAGGGATATTCTATGATATGGAAAGGGTCATATAATGTAAATATATTTACTTTATATGAATAAAATATAAAGTTTTATTGGTTTTCTTTGATGGGTAGTATTTATTTGGTTTTCACATCATTAAGAGCATCACATTCCACCCTTTTTTATCCTGTTTTACACCTTTTAATAAAATAAACTACAAGGGTAATTTAATAATAATTTTTTTGTATAGGTTTCATATTAAAAAGGATCATTTATTTATAAATTTTAGATATGCGTGGTTATTATGACAGGTGGCAAGCCAGGTTGGCTTAAATAAATGACCATGTGATGTAAATTTCATAATTACGTTCTGTATGAATTCCTAGTAATGAAACTACCTGGTTTTCTTCTTTGAGATTCCCATGAGACATCAACATTGTTAGAGACACTCTTATGACCAGGTCTAAAATTGTTTTTAAAAACTTCCACACCTTTATTGCAAATACAACAACTTAGTAAATATTGTGGAATCTATACACAAATATCCTAGACCCAATCAAGTCAGATATAGTGCATTTCAATCCCAAAATTTTCGTGGCTCCTTGGAAAATGGAGGAATGGGCTCACGATTGAATCAGTTGGCCGCAATCGATAGAATAAAGAATGGAACACCGATTGCAAGTGAAGATTGCGATGGAGTTTAACAATTTTGACGGTCCGCTCAATCTCGACCCAACCCATATATATCGACCCAAGCCATTTATATCTCAAGATTTAACATCTCCACCCTCCCATTGATATATAATTTCTTCTTTGGCATGTTTATGTGTAAAAAATAGGGAATTTAATCCCCTCCCTCCCAACCACATAGGCTTTCATCTCTTCTTCTTAAAGTTGTATTTTCTCTTATTTTTAAAACTAATGAGAAAAAAAAGAAAAAGGTAAAAATTTAACAAAATAGATTTAAGAAAATTGGCAAAGAAATTGATTGCTATATGGATTTTTACACCATAACATCATGTCTGATGTGTTGTCATGGGCCCTAGTCTATAATGTCATCTATATGTGGGAAATATTTGGCTTACAAGCAAGAAATGGTCATTTCAAGCTCTGTGCAACCAAGAATAATTATCATTGGTTGGGCCATACTATCAAGTCAAAACATAACATCTAAGGGTAAGGGGTTCATGGGTTATGTGTGATTCCCTAGACGAACTCAAAGGCCATATATGCTACATAGATAATATTTAGCCAATGAGTAATATATGTCGGTTGTTTTGAGGTTTGACACACCAAGTATGGCTTTCAGCCCCTTGGCCATGATTTGATGTGAAAAGAGTTATTGGGCCAAAACATTTTTCCTTAGGGCCCATGAACTATGTGTGGGGCCTTAGGCCACCACAAAACCCTATAAAGGGAATATTGGCATGTGAGAAAGATATAGTGCCTCTTTTATGAATTTTGGTTAACCATGGATATTTTTTGTAACTTGAGCAATGGAAAGGTCAAAAGACATAGCCTTAGGCCATAACATTTTCATTCGGCCTATAAGCAAAATATGGTCGTAGAAGATTCTACATAGGGCGTAACAGAGAAATAGAAAAATACAACAACGATGGAGAGTCCTTTGCATTTGTTCTTAGAAATCACGCTACCTGACATAAAATTATAAAAAAGCCACATGAGTTTATTCAATACCCAATTATTTCCATGTTCGTTATTTTGATTCAATTCCAAATTCTCTCCATCTTCAATGGTCCTATTAAAGGAAAATGCACTGATTTCTTTAACAAAATGTGGAAGCTAGAAGTTGGGAGGTCATCCAGAGGCTCCATCAGAAAGCATTATCATGACTGGTACTTGAGTAATAGGTTGTTCAAGAGCCACTTGTTATAAAGCCAAAGCTTCGCAGTGTTGTGTGACCAATCCATTATTTCCTATAACAGAGCAGGCTCACCCAGTTCGTTCTTAGCATCCAGCGATCGTATGAATTTGGCTCCTTGTCCCCGTAATTTATGTACCATCATAGAGTTTGAGGTATGGCTACTCAGATTAGGTCTCTTGGCTGGGTCTTATCCTAGCTATTCCTAATTAGTCCATCTGTGTGAATCCCTCTCATAAAACATAGTTGTAAATGCCAATCTATAGTAATACAAAATCCAATCGCGAGAGAGCGATCTAAATTTTGGTGAATTAGGATCAGTAGCACCACCAGCATAGGTATATATTATATAATATCTAAGAGAGAAACATCTAAGATAGAGACAGTAGAGGCATCAGCAGCGGTAGAGCTCCTAGTTTACTTTGATCCATCCCGAAAAACCAGGCTTTGAAAGGCCTGGCCTGATAATCAAGTCACCCACGTTACCAACTGGGCGCCCTAAGAATTCCTCATGGGCAGAATAATATTAAATCCTCTCATGGCCAAATTGGGGACGGACTAGACGGACCAAATTGATACTCATAACCCCAGATCCATAGATTTATTTAGCAGAAGCCCCTTTGGGAAATGGGTAGTTGTACATAGATCTATATTTGAAAGATCCTTCATGTTTTGCTTCGCCTCCCTATGAAACTTCATAGGTTTTAATCTATATTTTAATTTGTATAATGTATAAGTAAATAATATGTGTATATATTTAATTATATTAAATCACATAGCATATGAACTATATATATTTATTTATATTAAATCTTTTAACATATGAACTATAGTAACATATTTATATTAATTATATATTATTATTATATTTACATATTTTGCCATTATTAAGGTGAAAATTTTTTATTTATCATAAGGGTGTTTATAAAATATTTACCTAATTTATAAATTTGGTTAAGTATTATATTTACATTTATTACAAGTATAGTATGGATGGACTATGAATGTATGGATTTTAACATAATTCCGTAAAATGAAGCATGTTTTGTTGGGAGAAAGAAAATTGGAACAATTTCAATATTATGTTTCCCTTGTGGTTTGAATTTTGTACTTTGGCAGGGTGTTTTAGAATAATCCCACTTGTTATGCATGCTTTAAATGGTAAACATATCCTATATGCTTTAAATGATGATGATGATGAACTAGATGACAATGACAGTGATGATGTTTTTGATGATGACGATGATGGAAATGATGATGATGATGATGATGATGATGACGATCATCGTCATCTTTGTCATCGTCATCATGATTATCACAATAGTCATCATCACCGGCATAATCATCATCCATGTCATCATCATCGCCATTGTCCTTGACATCATCATCATCATCATTATTGACATTTTCATCAGTTATTCATCATTACCTTTGGCATAAGAAATAGCATCTACCCAAAATATGTGATTAGTGGAAAAGGGTCATGGAGGACACACACAATTTATGCATGAAAAATAAAAACTTATATTATAAGATGATAAACATCATCATTCTCATTGTCATCATCACCATCATCACCATTCATTTCCTTGCCAACATAATCATCGGCAATGTCATCATTGCCATTATCCTCATCATCATCATCATCATCATCATCATCATTTTCATTGTTCTCCTCATTATCAACAACATTATCATCATCATCATAATCATCCTCAATATCATAATCATTATCCTCATTTTCATCTTCAACATCTGGGTGTAAAACTAGATGCAAAAGTGGATAAAAACATGGATGCAACAAAACTAGGCACAAAAGTGGGTGCATAATGGGGTGCACCAAAAATGGATGCAAAAGTGGATGCAAAAAATGATGTAATCATGGAAGCAAAACATGATGAAAAAATTGGCGCAAAAGTGGATACAACCATGGATGTAAAATTGGATACAAAATTGGATGCAAAAGTGGATGCAACAAAAGTAGATGCAAAAGTAGTCGTAACACCCAATGAAAAACCCGATGCAAAAGTGGGTGCAAAAATGGATGCATAAAGGGATGCAATAACTGATGTAAAATTGAATTCAAAAAAAGATGCAAACGTGGATGCAAAAGTTGAAGCAAAAGTGGGTGTAAAAGTAAGCGCAAAAATGGGTGTGAATTGGGACGCGACAAAAGTGGATGCAAAAGAAGATGCAATAGTAGATGGAAAAAAAGACGTAAACATGGATGCAAAATGGGATGCAAAAAGGGATGAAAATGTGGGTGCAAAAGTGCAAGAAAAAATGGATGCAAAAGCGGATGCAAAAATGGCTGAAACAAAATGAGATGCAAAACTAGACTCAAAACAGGATGTAAACTTTGATGCAAAACTTGGCTCATGAAGAGATGCAAAAAAAGAAGCAGAAGTGGATGCAAAAGTGGATGTAAAAAAGGATGCAAAAGTGGATGAAAACAAGGGCATAAAAGTTGAGGAAAACATGGGTGTTAAAGGGGGTGCAACAAGAGTAGATGTACAAACTAGGTGCAAAATTAGGTGCAAAACTAGGCTGAAAACCTATCGCAAAACCTGATGCAAAACCTAGCGCATAACCAGGTGAAAAACCCAGTGCAAATTACGCCACAATTTGCGCAAGATTTAGAAAAAGGACACAAAAAATGCCTAAAATAGCACCAACCCGTGAAATTGCATCATTTTGTCCAAAAAATGAAGAAAAATACACTGAAAGATGGTCTAGACGCAAAAAAGGATGCAAAAAGAGACGCTAAATCCAATCTTTGTTGTAGTCGGCCTTACATAAGAATAAGTTGGTTATGGAAAAGAGGATTATTGTTGATTCAATCAAGGATCGCCTCATACCATAGGTGTCCTCCCTAAAGACACCTAAAACTATGTTTGATGCCCTAACCAAATTGTTTGAAGGAAATAACATAAACAGGAATATGACTCTGAGAAACTAGCTGAAGAATGTAAAGATCTAGAATGCAGAAACCATATAGTCTTACTTTACAAGGGTCTCTCAGATCAAGGAACAACTGGAAGTAGTAGATGAAGAAGTGGAAAATGCAGAGATTGTGATGACCACCTTGAATGGTCTCCCTAGATCATGGGACTCCTTTATTCAAGGGATCTGTGCCAGAAATAAGTTAATCAAGTTCAGCATACTATGGAAAGAATGCTCTCAAGAAGAAGCTCGAGAAGAAAATATGGGAAGTGAAGATCAAGCTCTCACGATACAATCCAAAAAATCCAGATCTAGCCACCACATAAGTAAGTACTCTCATCAAAGAAATAACTCTAGAAAGCCTAGAGATTTGTCTAAGTACATTTTCTATACATGTGATGAAAGAGGACATTTTCCTAGAGACTATCCTAAAAATAAAAGTATCTCTCACAAGAAGAAGGGAAACAAGAGAATACATCATGATCATGCTATAGAGGATGATGAACCTTCCACAAAGAGAAATAGACAAGTCAGTGATGATTCTTCAAGTGATGAAGAACATGTTCTGATTTCCACTCTCAGAGGAACTATCACACATGGCAGCAATGATTGGCTTATAGACAGTGGTGCTTCCAAGCGCATGACAGGATTCAAGGAATCCTTTGTGAAATTGTATGAACTTGAATCACCTCACAAGGTGAAACTTGGAGATGACTACCAGTATCCAATAAAAGGTAGTGGGGAATCCTCCTATATGCTAGACTCTAGAAAGTCTATGACAATGAAGGAATTATTTTTTGTACCAAGACTAAAGAAAAATCTCCTCTCCATATATGCATTAGATGCAAAAGGAATGAGAGTTGCATTTGTCAAGTCATCATGTGGCCAAAAGGAAATACCAATGATGATGCAGTATTGATTGGGGAACAAGAAGGAGGCTTATACAAATTGAAGGGCCATCCAGAACAAGCTTTGGTTCATGACTCGATAGAACCAAATGAGCTTTGGCATAGAAGACTTGCACATGTGCATTACAGAGCACTACCACTTGCAAGCAAAGTTGTTGAAGGTCTCCCAGAAATGCAGACAAAACATGAATGTGTATGCAAAGGATGTGCGAAAGGAAAGAACACAAAGAAGACATTTCCAAGTAGTGAAAGCAAGGAAAAATGAATCTTGGAAATCATCCATTCTGATGTGTGTGGTACAATTTCATCCAGTTCACTAAGCGAGTATGCATACTATGTTTCTTTTATTGATGATTTTTCTAGAAAGGCATGGATATACTTTATGAAGAACAAATATGAAGTATTTAGTAAGTTCAAAGAATTCAAAGCCTTGATCGAGAACCACACTGAAAAGAAGATTCAGACCTTTCAATCAGATAATGGAAAATAATTCACTTCGAATGAATTCAAAGAGCTATGTAAAGACTCGGGGATTAAGAGGGAGTTGTCCACTCCTTATAATCCTCAATAGAATGGGATTGCAGAAAGGAAGCTGCAAGAGAAATGCTTCATGATCAAGATCTTCCTATGCATCTTTGGGAAAAAGCTGCCAGAACAGTGGTGTATGTACAGGACCGTACTCCACATAGAGTACTCGAGAACAAGACTCCTGAAGAATTCTTCTCCGGCAAGAAACCAGAAGTCAGCCATCTCAGAATATTCAGTTGTCCAGTGTATATTCACATTCCAAAAGAGAAGAGGAAAAAATTAGATCCTTGAAGAAGGAAGGGTATATTTATGGGATACTCTGAAAGCTTGAAGGCTTACAGAATATACTTCCCAGGATTCAAGAAGATTGACATTAGCAAAGATGTAACATTTGACGAAGATTCATCCTACATCAAATCTAGGAATAAACTGGCTGAAGAACCTGAAGAAACAAGAGAAACTAGAATTCATGACACAATCATGAACAAAGAAATTCAAGAAGAAGATCGAGAGTTATAAGAACCTCAAGAACCTATAGATCCACCTCTGGAGAAGAATCCTCATAAGAGGAAACCTACTTGGGTACGTGAAATTATCCAAGGTACAGAAAGATATGGAGCTTCAGAAGAAACACCCAGAGGAAGAAAGAGAACTAGATCTTGCTCTAGTTACGTAGCCTTGCTATGTGACATTATTGATAAAGAACCTTCCAACTATGAATAAGTAGTAGAACAGAAAGAATGGAAGGATTCTATGATCGAAGAGTATCAATCGATCATAAAGAATGATGTTTGGGATGTTGTCCCAAGACCAAAAGGGAAGTCCATTGTAACTTCCAAATGGATCTACAAGATCAAGCATGTTGGAGATGGCAGCATCGAGAAACATAAATCAAGATTCGTGGCTCGTGGTTTCTCCCATAAAGAAGGAATAGATTATGAAGAAACCTTTTCACCTGTAGCCAAATACACTTCAATCAGATCCATACTTGCTCTGGCTGCAGTGATGAAATGGAAGATACACCAAATGGATGTCAAGACTGATTTCTTGAATGGTGTAGTGGAAGAGAAAGTGTATGTGGAGCAGCCACTTGGTTTTGAGACACATGATAGATAGTCTCATGTATGTAGATTGAAGAAATCCCTGTACGGTTTGAAACAGGCACCCAGGACATGGTACGGTAGACTTGATGGTTTCCTATCCAGCTTGGGATTTACCAAGAGGAAAGCAGATTCCAACCTTTACTACAAGGTTGAAGATGGTAATCCAATGATACTCCTACTATATGTGGATGATCTGTTTGTAACAAGTATGGATGGGTTGATTACTGATACGAAGAGGAAACTTGCTGCCGAGTTCAAAATGAAGGGCTTGGGTATGATGCACTATTTCTTAGGCATGGAGGTGTGGCAGAATGCAAATGGAATCTTCCTTGGACAAGGAAAGTATGCAGTAGAGACTCTAAAGAGATTCGGGATGATGGATTGCAAGACCATAACCACACCTATGGCATTGAACCTGAAGCTATTGAGTGATGCTTCATCATAAGCGGTTGATGCTATGATGTATCGTCAAATGATTGGGTCCTTGATGTACCTGATGAACACAAGACAAGATATTTGCTTTGCTGTGAACACCTTGAGCCAGTTCCTGACAGATCCAAGACATGTTCACTTGATTGCTGCAAAGCATATTCTGAGGTATCTGAAGGGTACAGTTGACTATGGGCTCAAGTACGAGGAAAATCAGAAGATTAACCTTGAGGGTTATGTTGATTCAGATTGGGAAGGCAGTGCCATCGATAGGAAGATCACTTCAGGATGTTGCTTCAGTATGGGATCAGGTGTGATCTCTTGGTTTAACAGGAGGAAATCCTGTGTGGCACTGAGTACAGCTAAAGCAAAGTATGTTGCGACTTGTTCAGCTAGTTGTGAGGTAGTATGGCTAAGGAAGCTACTATCTAATTTATTTGATCTCTAGATGGATGCTACTTGTATATATTGTGACAACCAAATTTGTGTGAAGTTTTCAGAGAACCCTGTGTTTCATGACAAGTCGAAGCATATCGAGATCAAGTATCACTATATCAGGGATATGGTGCAGAGAGGAGCAGTGAAGCTCCAGTATGTTGCGATGGAGGAACAAATAGATGATGTATTAACGAAGCCATTGGCTAGAGTGAAGTTTGAGTACTTCAGGGAGAAGCTTGGTGTTCTCCAGATCGAGGTTCACTCCAAGGGGAAATTATGAGACCAAGAGCCATTCTAACATGGTGAGAGGATTAGTTTCCTTCCATGGTCAGATGTAAGGGCTGAGAAATTCTGTCATGGTGAGAGGATTTGGTTCCTTCCATGTCAGAGATGAGTGCTAATCCATTCTGATGTGACTGTAGGATTGGTCCCTAAATGATCAGATGTAAGGGCTAAATTCCATTCTTGGAATGGAGGCACCTAGTTAGTTACCAGGAAAACTCAGTCTAGGACTAAGGGCTGTTCTGATATGACTGTAGGATATAATCTTACATGATCAGATGTGAGCACATGGCCATTCTGATGTGATTGAGGGATGTGTTCCCACTTGATCAGATATAAGGACTGATGCCACCTGGTCAGTTACCAGGAATCCTTAGTCTGGGACTAAGATCCCTTTCGATGTGGTGTTTTCGAACATGGTCGAATGTAAGTACAGATCCCTTTCGATGCGGTTTTTTCGAACATGGTCGAATATAAGTGCTGAGACTTTCCGATGCAGTGTTTTTGAACATGGTCAGAAGTAAGTGCAGAGCCCTTTTGATGCAGTTTTTTTTAACATGGTCGGATTTAAGTGCTGAGCCATTCTGGTGAGATGTGTTTACACATGGTCAGATATGAGTGTTGGGCCTTTCTGACAAGATGAGGTAGGATGTGAGTATTGGGCGTGCCTTTCTGACAAGATCAGGTCAGATGTAAAAGCTGGGCAAGCCATTCTTACTTAGGGTCAGATATAAGCATTGATGAAGACATACATGAAGGGTAGGCCTACAACCAGGATGAAAAAGGGTTGGATCTGTAGAACTTCCTGTGACGAGAAGAATCGATAGATAGCACCAATGATGATGATGATCCAAACTTGATGATGATCCAGATCAAGTGATGATCCATATGTGATGATGATCCATACTTGATGATGATCTAAATCAAGTGATGGTCTAGATTTGATGATGATACAGTGATGATCCAGTGGTCGTGATGATCCAGATCCCGTGATGAAGAAGACTTGAAGAAGAAAATGACTTGAAAATGAAGGTGACTTGAAGATGAAGAAGACTTGATGACTATGATGACTTGAAGATGAAGACAACTTGAAGATGAAGATGACGAGATGATCCAGTCGATACAGAGAAGAAGACCAGTGCTGAAAATTGTGTCGAAAGAATACCTTCCTAGTTAAGAGGGAGTGTTGATGTATTTGTAACTTCGAAATGTATTCACCTATGTATCTTATGTCTTGTACCCTGATGTTTGTTTTGGGATGTGTCTGTAATGTAATTGAGTCATGTTATGCTCTGATGTTCCGATTGGGAGGATCTATAATGTAAACAATTCATGTCAAGTCATTGTGGGTAACCCTCCTATTGTTCAAGTGTTACAGTCCCCGCAATTCCAAGGCACTAGGTTTATTAGACTCACCTAGTGAAGTTGCCCTAGTTGGGTTTAGTCAAGTTGGGAATTAGTATAAATAGAGAGCTAGCCTATCTATTTATCACACACTCACTCACACTTAGTTGTAGCGCATAACTGAGGAAGAAGAAGACACTGGGGCTAGGAAGAAAGAGGTTGTTGTTGTCGGGAGATCATCTTATTGTTTTGGGGTTTTACTTTTGGTGTTGATTCTATCTCTATGGAAGTTGCGGGGTTTTCTCCATTTATGGTTTCCCTGAGGAAAAACACTATGCTCATTGTTTCTTGTGTTTGATTGTTGTGCCTGTTATTCTCTCAATTAAATATCCTAATAATCCTAGCTTAATGTTAAAATCTAACATGTGGAAGGATTGGACATTTTTCCAAAAGATGTCCTCACCAAAAAAAGGAGGATAGTGATGATGAAGAACCTTGCACTCATAAGAATTATCAAAATAATAAGTTCATATACAAGAAGAAGTTTCAAAAAAATAAGAAAAATCTCTACTCCAAATAAGACAGTGAAGATGATGAAATAAATGAAGATACTGAAGTCCTATTCATAGGTTTCGAAAGTGAAATTTCTGAAGAAGAAATAGAAAATGTGGTAGATCTGGGAGAAAAACTTATAAATTCTGATGAATAATTAGATAAGTATAAAAGTATGTACAAAAATTCTAAAACTCACGTGATAGAATCTGAAGAGAAAAACAAAAATGCAAAAAGATTTATTGTTGAATTAAAAAATCGGTTTCTAAAAGTCGAAAGGGATGAAAACAATCTAGAACAACAACTCAAAAAGATAATACAAGAATCTGAACAGCTTGAACAAGACATTATACACCTTATAAACAAACTAAATGAAGAATCTATCAAATCAAGGTTTGAAAACAACTCAAGAACTTTAGATGAAATCCTAAGTTTTCAAAGACCATCAAGCAATAAATCTAGATTAGTATTTGACAAAGAAAGACCATAATATTCCTCATACACAAATCAAGATGGAAGTAAAAGAATATATGTTGTTGTACTCATGAGACAAATCAAAAGAGAAGAAAGTAAGAAATATGCTTCTCCCTAATAGTCTAGGTGGGTCCAGAAAAATCATCCTGAAAATCAAATAATTAGTGACAAAGAATTATTAAAATTGAACTCACAGGAATCTATGGACCAAGACAAAACTTACAAAAGATTTCACAAACAAATTACTCAGACTATGATATGAAACAGTGCAAAAAATGAGTTGTGGTTGTATATGCTTTCATTAATCAAAAACTAAATGGATACAATCTGGATAATTGTTACAATGCAATACACTGGCATTAATAGCCAAACAATTCGAATTCATGAGAGGAAATTTGAATTGATTAACTCAATCTAACAGCATGGATAACTGGACATGTCTAAATCACTATCGGAGCTTATCTATCTATCTCCGATTGTATAATTCAATCTCTCAATTAGTTATAATCAGTCAAACTAATCTAACTGATGCAGTAGGTGAGAAAGTGTTCCTTCCCATAGGTAGCCATGCAAATTCTAGCGCTAACTAAACTAGAGGACATCTAACTAAATGTAACTGACTCGTAACTAGGCCTGACTAGTCACCAACTTCCAACAACTGAAGGAGGTTGGTGCCGACACTCCCAGTGGTTCCTAAATTATATGGATTGGTATAGGAGGTGCCTAAAATGATGCATGCAAGTGTAGTCAGTGGAATATATCCTCAATTTGTGTTCCCCACACTCTAGTGACTAGTACATGTGGCCCCATTAGGCCAAGTGGACCCAATGGTACTAGTGACTCAATAATGACTAAATGACTCATAATATAGGCTAAATTGACCAGTTTGGATAAGGGAGGATTATAATCCTAACACCACCCCTGAATGCTAACTTAGACAACTGTGGGCCCTGGTAACTAAGACCAAAGGTCACCCATTACAGCTAAAATGCAAAAATTAACTGCTTAATACAACCAAGGAAACAGGGAAAAAGGCTCATGGGAAAAATACCCCCCCCAAACTAAGCAAGTAGAATCAGGATCAAGCTTGTTCTTCTATGCAGAGGTATAATGGGGCCTAGCATGTGAAATTGTACATCCAAACTAAATTATTATGTCTAGAGGAATATTCCTCTTTGGAATAAGAATAATATGCTCAACTAAATCAGAAATATAACAGTTGCTGGATGAAAACTGGACCCATGTAGAGCAACTGAAATCAACTGATGAGAGAGAAAAAGTGATTGATAATTCAAACCATCTGAGGAACACCCAAGCAGCTGATATATTGCATCCTTGAACAGAAAACCTTGTGAGGTAATATCAGCTCCAAGTGTTAGGAGCAAGTGTCCAAGCGGATGCAGAATGTCTCCCTCTTTACTAGTTCTGTGAGGAGATGAGCATGTGATCAAAGGTAGAGAATCGATGGGACATTGGAGAGAGAATGCTTGAACTCCATAATATGATATAGCTTCATAAATAACTAATGATTCACAAAATAAAATATCATCAACCTCATAAGAGGAAACTAACATCAAATCCCCGGGAACAAATTTAAAGAAGACTTGCGGTATTTGATTTGTCACACCAAAATTGATGAAACCAGCTACAAGCATGACTGAAAGCTCTTGGAAATTAAAATTAAAAACAAATAATATTAGACCATATCCAAAAAATATCATATCAGATCCAAATAAGTTCATATCAGTTCCAAAATTATGGTCCACCGAGATGGTAGATGAACAGTTTTCTCCTTCTTCAAAATTCGGAATAATGGTGCATGCAATCCTGTAGAAATTTGATGGAAGATATAGATCAAGGGGATTGAAGGGATAACTCCTACAATATGATATTATTTCAAAAATATACAAGGTATTACTTATATGCACACCAGCAAAAACATTAGAGGGAGAGGAATCGAATTCTTCTTCACTTTCGGAAGCAATCACTGGCAAATTTTTCACATAATTTAAAGGAGAATCACTAGAGAATGTTTGAATAGAAGTGAAGCAGATTTTTTCTTCAATATCAAAGATTCGAATGTCTTCTTCTAGATCAGCCATATCAGAATATGAGATATCATATATCTCATAAACTTTCGAAGCAGCAGGAGAAAGAGTCACTACAAGGAGGCTTTCTTAAATTCGAATTGACTGTGTGGAAGATTATGCTTCTTCTTCATCTTGAACAAATTCATTAGAGATAATAGAAGCTGATACTTTTGAATAAAGAACTCTTGTGGTACTGGGTGTGATCTAAAAATTTCTATTATGGTCCTCATTTTTCTTTCCAAAGGTTCTATCCAGTTTTGTCCAGACATCCTTTGGGTATTCAGTAGAACCAATAAGGTAGCACAAGCTTGGAAAAAGGGCCAGACATATTGTTCCAAAATATCTATCACCATCATTTAGCTAGTCATTCTAATCTACTCAAGACTCTTTACCAATTCCAATAGACACCACCTAGATATCTTGTCTCTTTAGATATTAAATCATCTTCATATTCCATTCTGAATATCTTATGGATGGAGTAAGAAGAGGAACTGATAATTTTGAATCCATATGAAGTTGTACCTGCAATTACACACACAAAAAAAAAAAAAGTTCAAACAGCCTACACCTTTGGAATTTGAATCACACCTGGCTTAGCCAATCAAGAAAGCTTGGTCAACAAGGTAAGCTTCCAGGAATTATGTGGTAAACTCTCCACTTCTGTTGCAGAGCTAGAATTTTTTTGAGATTTTTTACTCAAATTGCTTCAAAGATCCAGCATGAAATCTATAAAAGAAGAATTTCCTTGTACTACTAAAGCTCTAATACCATATTAAAATTGATTTCACATGAATCTATGGACCAATACAAAACTTACAGAATATTCCACAAACAATTTACTCAGAATATGATATGAAACTGTGCAAAAAATGAGTTGCAGTTGTATATGATTTAATTAATCAAAAAGTAAACATATACAATATGGATAATTGTTACAATGCAATACACTATCATTAATAGCCAGACAATTCAAATTCATGAGAGGAAGTTCAAGTTGATTAACTCAATCTGACTGCATGGATAACTGGACATTTTTAAATCACTATCGAAGCTTAACTAGCTATATCCAGTTGTCTAATTCAGTCTCTCAATCAGTTATAATCAGTTAAACTCATATAACTTGTGTAGTAGGTGAGAAAGGGAACCTTCCCACATGCATCCATGCAAATACTGGTGCTAACTAAATTGGAGGACATCTAACTGAATGTAATTGACTCATAACTAGGCTTGACTAGTCACCAACTGCCAACAATTGAAGGAGGTTGGTGCTTACACACCCAGTGGCTCCTAAATTGTAGGGATTGGCATAGGAGGCACCTAAGCTGATGCATGCAAGTGCAGTCAGTGGCAGTTAGCCTCAATCTGTGTTCCCCACACTCTAGTGACTGGAACATGTGGCCCCATTAGGCCAAGTGGACCCAATGGTACTAGTGAATCAATAATGACTAAATGACTCCTAAGTTAGGCTAAATTGACCAGTTTGGACAAGGGAGGATAATAATCCCAACAAGAATCAGGAGTTAAAATAAGAATAAAATTATTTGATGAAGAACAAGCACTACCTTTGATAATAGAACCCAAACATTTAAATAAGCTTGCAAAAGTGAGGATTGGATCAATTCTATGAATGAAGAACTTGATCAAATAGAAAAGAACCAAACTTGGGAACTTGTCCCAAGAACTAAGGATATGAATGTTATTGGAACCAAATGGATATTTAAAAACAAGTTCAATGAGCATGGTCATGTGATAAGAAACAATGCTAAGTTTGTATGTAAAGGATATGCTCAAGTAGAAGGCATTGATTTTGAAGAAACCTTTGCACATGTGGCAAGACTCGAAGCCATTAGGATGTTCTTATCTTTTTCATGCTACAAAAACTTTAAGGTATATCAAATGGATGTAAAATATGCGCTCCTTAATGGAGAACTTGAAGAAGAAGTCTATATTCAGCAGCCTAAAGGTTTTCTCTTGTCAAAAAACATAAATTATGTGTGAAAACTTAAGAAAGTGCTCTATGGACATAAACAAGCTCTAAGGGCATGGTTCTCTAGACTTGACAATTATTTAAAATAACAAGGATATAAAAGAGGGGCCACTAACAGTAATTTGTACATAAAGTTTGAAAATGAAAATATGATCATTGTGATAGTTTATGTAGATGATATCATATTTGGAAGTCATCTACTAATTCTAAGTGTAAACTTTGCATTAGAAATGAAGAAATATTTTGAAATGTCAATGTTAGCAGAACTAACATTATTTCTAGGTTTACAAGTATCTCAATCAGAAAAAGGGATTTTCATTTCCCAAACTAAGTATATCAAAGAAATGTTAAAGAAGTTAAAAATGGAAGAATCCAAACTTGTTAGTACTCCTATGGTCATTGGGTGTAAATTAAGCAAGAATGATGAATCCTTAGAAGTATATCATACTATGTATAGGTCAATTATTGGTATTTTATTATATGTAACAGCTATTAGACTAGATGTAATGCAAGTTGTAGGTTCAGTTTCCAGATTCCAATCAGCCCCAAAAGAAACACATGTGGCTGTATTAAAAATGATTCGTAGATATCTAAAAGGTACTATGGATTATGGACTATGGTATCCAAAAAACAATAACTTCACTTTAAAGGCATTTGTTGATGCAAATTGGGCAAGAAATGTTGATAACCAGAAGAGTACCAGTGGAGCAACATTATTTTTGGGAAAGTGTTTGGTATCATGGTTAAGAAAGAACCAATCCTCCATATCATTATCTACAATAGAGGATGAATATATTGCTACTGCATCATGTTGTACTCAAGTCATCTAGATGAAATAAACATTGGAAGACTTACTTGTAAAATATGAAGAGCCAATAGTGATAAGTTGTCATAATACAAGTGCCATAAATGTATCAAGAAACCATGTCATGCATTCCAAGACAAAGCACATACCAATAAAATATCACTTTCTAAGAGATCAGGTGTCACAAAAGGTTGTTAAACTAGAATATGTTAACACCAAAGAATAGATAGTTGATATTTTCACAAAGCCACTACCCAAAGAAGCATTTGAACATCTAGGAAAAAAATGGGAGTAATCTCCTTACAATGAATAAAAAAAGAAAAGGAATCATCTCACATATGTTGACAGGGGGAGCTGGAAGAAGGAATACTTTGTCATTTTTGTCAAAGGGGGAGAAAATTGGCCAAGAGAAAATGTTGCCATCAATGCCAATGGGGGAGAATGTTGAATATAGTTGTCATTGATGTCAAAAGAATTCAGGAATGACAAAGGATAACCAGTAAACATGATGACAAGGAAAACACAATATAACGACAAAGGATCTGTGGAAGAATTCATTGTGAAGAATTAGCAACCATCCGATCAGATGATCAATGATACAGATCGATTCGATGATTGATATTTATCCCACAGTGGAAACATGTTCAAGTTCCCATGTGCTGATATGCACTGACCTCACTTTGGTTATTCGACGCGTAGAGAAAAGGTAGTGTGGGGGCTCTAGATGCTTGGACTCCACTAGAAGTGACCAACCTAAAGCTCAGGACGACCTGTCAAGCCCAATACATTTTTGTAAGATGCAACATGAATAGATCCAATGGTTAGAAGAAAGTTTGCAGAAGATCTACACTTGTAAAGCAATCCGCAACGCTATAGCACAAATTTGCATTTGATCATAAATCAATGGTTAGGATTTAATATGCAAGGAAATCCATGGTGGTGAATGATTTTCGCACAAATAAAAGTGAAGGTCCGCAAATATGCATTTGATCATAGATCAATGGTTAGGATTGAATCCGCAAGGAAATCAACGGTGGTGAATGATTTCCACACAAAGAAAAGTGAAGATCTGAAATATGCATTTGATCGTAGATAGACAATCGAGAGTAAAACCGCAAGGAAATCAATGGTTCAGAAGAAATGTGGAAACAAAGTTGCAGAGGAGAAATTGCAAAGGTCCAAAATAGGAAAGTGTACTTTCGCATTCCGCAATCTACAAGATCAAAGGTCAGGATGGAATCCACAAGAGATCGACGACATGGAAGAAGTTTTATGGAAAGGGAATCATGGAAGTATGAACAAAATTAGAGAACTCACAATCCATAAGATCAACGGTCATGAAAGACTCTGTAAGAGATCGACGATGCGGAAGAAAGATTGCGGAAAGGAATTTGCGAAAACATTTTCATGATATTTGGAAAACCCGCAATCCGCAATCTATCTCTAATCTAAGATCGATGATCAGGAAAGAGTCCGCATAAGATCAAAGGTGGAAAATAAATATTGCAGAAACCAAATTTTGGAAGCACCTTTAAGGAGTTTGGAAAAACCATAATGCACAATCTGCATCTAATATTAGAACAAAGTGTAGGAAGAGTCTGCAAGAAATCAACAGTGCGGAAAGACCGTTGCAGAAAGCACCTTGCGGAAAGGTAGTTGCGGAAGGGAAATTGCGGAAGGACCTTTTGAGAAAAGTCAAAATGCGCATCCACAATCTACAATCTGCATCATATCAACGGTCTAGAAAGAGTTCGCAATAAATCAACGGTGTGGAAAGTATCTTGTGGAAAGGACGTTGCAGAGGGATCATTGTGAAAAGGAAACTACAGAAGGTCGTGAATGGAAAATTAAATAATAAAAAATTGATTAACAGAGAATTAGCTTCAAATTAGTTTAGTTTTCTTGGAGAGTCATGATGAAGGTAGGTGACTGTTGAATGTTTAAGGGTATATAAACAATAGTTTTTACCTTCAAATATTTGTCTTTGTAAATTCAAATGATAAATCGATTGAAGAACTGTTAGAGACCAAATTATCATGTGAGGGAGGTTGGGAGGCGCTAGGGCAAGAAAACGGCTTGCTAGGGGGTCGTATCCTCCTTCCAGTGGTAGCTGGTAAATAGGGTGTCAGAGCATAATTTCAATAGAAACTGATATAACTAGGGGGTCGTATCCTCCTTCTAGAAGTTGCTGGTAAATAGGGTGTAATACCATCCTTGTATGTAGTAGCATGAATAAACTATTTGTAAACACAATTTTGTAGTAATAGAAAGTATTGATGGTTTACCCAATTAGGCTTCCACGATAAATTTGTGTTCTGTGTTTTTGTTGATCATGTGTCTTAATGCATAATTTAAAAGTGGTTTAAATTGTTAAAAGTTATCAATACTGATTCACCCACCCACCACCCTCTAAGTATTATCCAATATTCCAACAATCACTACCAATATTTCACAGTACACAAAGGTACATATGCATTAATGCTTGATCATATAAAAAATTCAATTTCTTCCAAATATATATTAATACACATTGGTGCATATTAATAGTTGTACACCATTGTATTTTATTTTTTTAAACACACACAAAAATATTTATATGAACCACTCTATGTAGCTTCTACAAGTAGTGTAAGTTACGACATCAAACCAACCTATCGATAATATTCCAACTCCTAAAATATTCTAGTGCAATATCCAATATACCCACTTCAAATTTTAACATATCAAACCCTCTTCCAATTCTCCTTTTCCTTTTTATGCTTCTTGTTAGAATATTAGAAACCCATTCCATACTTAGGATAACAATAATTAATCATTTCTGGTTAATTTCTTGTGCACTAGCCTAGGATGTTGTCATCCACTTGCACCATTTGGTCAATACTTACCATGTATACCCCAGGAGCACCTTTATACTAATTCTAGTTAGATTCTTCCAACTTTATTGACTTCCCAGAATGGAAGTTGTGCCTTCCTATCTTTTCTTCCTTTATACAACTTTATCTTGTTTTTCAGTAGATAAGGGAAATCTAGTCAAACTTAGAAACTGTCATATTTTGTGACCAAATCATCATCCATGATTTTCTCTCCATATTCCATGATTAGGAATAATTTCCATCACTCATCATCACTCACTCATGTTTTAGTCAATTCGTGATATCCTTGACACATTTGGAAAGTGCTTTAGTCACTTATGGGGGGTTATCATATTTAGTAAGCTCAATTTATGAGCTATCATGAGTTTTCTTCTAGCAACTCTATTTTTCTTTTATAAGGATGTATTAACAATTTAATAGTCATCATTCATTGATCATTCCTTAATGTGTGTTCATTATTCTTTTTCTTCTCTCTTTATGTTAATTCTCTGCAATTCTCTGAGAGGTTTAATATGTTAAGATTTCATATGCTAGACTAGATATAATTAGTGTTTAATTCAATTTCACAGCAGTATCATATGCAGAATCACTAAAAGAAATAGAATCACAAGATAGACATAGTGTTTATCCTATGAAACCCTTAAGGGGAAGAAAACCTAGCCAAAACTTCCTCTGTATAACATGTATAAGATATAACCCCGAAAATAAGTATTCTCCTCCTTCATGTTCTCTCTCTCTCTCTCCTTTGTGATACTCAAGTGAGTGAGTCTGTGTTCAAATAAGAATCACATATCTCCTATTTATACACGTTAATCCAACTGACTTTTACCCTAAACAAGTCGGCCCCACTAAACTGTCTGGGTCGACTTCACCTAGGAAGACTCAAAATAGTATTTTACATTATTCATTAGGGTACTAATGACCCGAGGATTTACCTCATGACTCTATGATGAATAATTACAATAGTAACACCCTGACAGAGGAATAATAACATCTCCCTTGGGTTACATTAGTAAAATACATTTAGAATATCCTTTGAAGTTACAATATTTCAACACTCCCCCTTAACGAGAAGGTTTTCTACTGACAACATCATCATGGACCATAGGAGAAAAGAGAGAAAATATCTTTAGAAATCTCGAGGTAATACATCTATACATCATAGGAAGTTTTCACAATCAGTAACTAGAACAGTTACTCTTCAATTTTTTTCCTCTTCTGCATCACACAATCACTTGATCCTCTGGCAGATACACTTCGATCTTTTGATCCTTCGTAGAAGCACTTCGATCTTCTAATCCTTTGTAGTTGTTATAGTTGATTTTACCACACCTGGTTGATCACATATTTATGGCCTTCCATGTCCTTCTATAGACTCTTTAGACCCCATGGACTTATATTATACTTTGATGTTCCAAGTTCATCCCTAAAAAAAACCTGTTTATTGTTGTACGTGACTTTTAAACCCATACTCGCGTATACACGTGAATGTTGACCTCAAACCTGCATACATAGAGATGTGTGCATAAGTCCAAATATTTTTGGAGTTCTCCTCATAGGATTTTGAAGATCTTGACTCTTGGCATTCCATATTCCTTGAGATCGCTTGAATTTGACCCTCCATTTCCCTTTTGGAGTGCTATATAAGGAACCCCTTGGATACATTGAAGAGGAGGAATTGAAGAGCAAAGAAACTATAGTCCATTGTTGCATCAATTAGCTTATACTTGAGTCTACATCCCTTTGTCCCTTTGGAGCACTTTGTGTTCTTCCCAAGATTTCCTTTTCTTATGAGCTTGCTATCAAGAGATGGAGGATTGAGGTGGTGGAGGCTCAGGTGGAGGACTCAGTTTCTCCAGTTCGTAGACGTGCCAACAGAGGTTGTCACTATTGAAATCTCTAATTTTATTAATAGAAATATCTTTTCATGTCCAATTATGTACATTTGAATATGAATATTGAATCCATGGATATATTTAATTGCTTATACATTGTTGAATATATATGCTAGAGTAGGTCTAACACATTATTATAGAGCATGCTTGTCTTGTTTGTTGTTGTTGATAGCGAATTAATAACGCACGTGTGAATTGGAAAGCTCAACAGGTATCTACTTCAACTATCTAGAGTAAGGTACGATTCGGTATCCCTTAGTGTTAGATGTTTGGTTTCTCTTACATATTGGAAAAGATTGATTTCTAGTGTCGAAGTTGTCTGTTGTGGTACACCCCAAGCCATAGGAAGTTTATCTCTGTAATAGAATTGGCGACTCTGTTGGGGATGTTCCTTGTTTTTCTTTGGGTTTTGGGGGCACAATGTGCTTGATATTCTTGACTTGCTCTTTGTTTCTCCCTGATTCTGGGTTACATTTATTAGTATGTTCATCCATTCACACTCCCCTATATTGGTTTGACCCCTAGCCTACTTTTTACCACTTTCTTCTCTATATACGCAGGTTTTTGGCCAAAATTCATGTACATACGTAGGTTTTTGTCCAAAAGTCACGTATACATGCAGGTTTTTGGCCAAAATCTATGTATACATGCAGGTTTTTGGCTAAAAGTTGTGTACATACGCAGTTGTTCTTTAAACAGTCGCATACATCCTCCCTTTTGGTTGAGTTTGTTGTTGTGGGAAGTTGTTGGGTGGGTTGTGAGTGTGGTTGGGTCTTCCTGCGGTCTGATGTTGTCTGTTGGATGCTTCTTTTGTGACCAAAGACTACTTTTTCAGTGATTTTTCTTTGAAAGTAGTTCTAGTCATTTATCTTTTTTGTTTTTCCATTAGTGCATTACTCTTTTTGTCTTAGTCTCTTGCTGGGATTGTGTTTTATACTTACTGCAAAGACTGAGAATTTTAATGAATTTTATTGCATTTTCATTCTTTTATATTGAAAATACAAAATAGTTGCATTCTTACTTGGATTTCACTTATGGATTTAAGGAGGTACTTGCATTAGATTTCTTGGATGAGAGTTGTGTTTAGGCTTTCATATAGGAAGGATTGCATTGGCATTGAAGGAAATTTTATGCATTTCATGTAATGGCATACTTCGTTTTTCATTTCGACAAAATTGCACTTGCCACTGTTTGTTAGGTGTGCACATTTATTTCACTGCTAAGTCATAAATTCATTATATGCATGACCATTTCCCTTTGAGTAATCATAGCCAATTAAAATCAACACTTAATAAAATGAATTAAACTCTTTTATTTTATAGAGTGCATCAACAAGATTAGGTTTTAGGGTCTTCGAATAGTTCATTGTGAGTTAATTCTCCAAGACCACTAAACAAAACAAGTAGGTGTCTATCCAGGTGACATGGTGAAATCCTTGGTATAATTAGTGTTTCTCTGGACGCTCCTCTTACACAAGAGTTAAGCACGAGGCAGCATGCATGATTGTGATTGAGATAGCCCTTGGTCACTTTTGTGAGCACTGAAGATATTTCCAGGATTGTATTCATATATGGGGGCCATTGAGGTATGGTCGATGCACCCTTGGGGTACCATTTTGTGCTTTCAAGTTTTGGGCTTTGCTACCCTACCCATATGGTTGATCCCGCCTATGACTATCCTCCTGAGAATTGGTTATATTAAGGTGACCTTAGTTTCCTTAGCTTGGTATCGAGGGGGTATTTGCAGAGGTTATTTTGTAGGTGCCCCGATCGAACAGCATAGTCGAAGTAATGGTCGAACAGCATAGTCGCTATATGCATTGAAGCTGAGGGCCACTATAATTGGTTGTGTACCTCTGCTTGTAGTGTGTGGGATTTTTGAGCCTCTCCTAGGCGATACATACCTGCTGCATTCTGGAGCTCACATATCTTCCCCTTGGTTTGCTTGTATTTTGGTTATATATTTTCTTAGGAGTGTGTTCTTTGTGCGCTAGTTTGCCTTTGGGATCGTGGTTACTTGAGTATATTTATGCTCTCTTGATTTCTAATCCTTTTATTTTCAACATGCTTGGTATCCTTTCACCCGTCCTTGGTCCTAGTATAGACACTGTTGTTATCAACCCAAATGGCACTTCTCCATCCGATTGTCGACATTCCCTATGTCGACATTCCCTATGTTGGTACACAAAAGGACATTTTAGGATTGAAGTTTTCCAAAACACTATAGATGGGCATGACATGAGATGCATTTATCCTTCAACCAGCTTGCCATATGATATTTCTAAGTGTTGATTGGAATACGTGACTATCTTCATTGAAACTTGCATATGTACGTGACTATTCTAGTTGACAACTCGCGTACTGTACGCGACTATCTCCATTGCAACCCGCCTACATAAACATACGTGGGTTTCCTTTAAGCATCTCGCATGTCATACATGGGTTGCCTATATTAATAGTCACGTACATCTCCATTCGACATTAAAAAATATAAATCATGATTAATGGAGATTAGTTGGGCCCTAATCATTAATTACCCCAACCATCTCAACCTCCTCAACCTTCGAAACCACTCTATTTCCCAAAGTATAAATAGAGGCCTTGGGGAGGTCATTAATCAATCAATTTTGGAGAGAAAAGTTATGCTGGTGTTATATCTTCAGAAGTCTTGGAGAAGCAGAACTCAGAGTCCTTTGGTTGCAGAGGAGTCCTTGTCTCAAGCGTTGGGTTGTACACTTATCTTATTCATTGATTGTTAATAAAGAGAATTCTTCTTCCAACATTGTGTTGAGTCTCTTTCATGCATTATGGTTGATGAATATATTTGATTAAGAAATATATATATTATTTATCTAACCTGTCATATATACATGTATAAGATTGTACTTGGAGAATTTTCTCTTTGCAGGTGAAGGAGGTGCATCCCTGAAAGCTTTGGATAGAAGTAGAGCGGAAGAAGATCAAGCTTGGATCAACCATCGGTAACCGGGTGAGTCCAATATTTCTTCCTATTTACTTTCTATACTTTACTAAAGCTAATTGTCTGCAAGTTTAGAAGTAATTTGGTAACCCCAGACCCTAGGTTACAAGGGTGTTTAATCCTGAACAACAGAACGGGTGAATCTACTGGGGAATCAGCAGGGAAATCAGCAGCCCAGTGGGAAAAAGAAGACAAGAAAGAAAGGGGAGGGAAATCACAACAAGCAAAAACCCGCAAACAATGCTGATGGGGGAAATAAAGAAAAGAAGAAGGTGAAATTCCCATGTAAGTTGTGCCATTAAGATCACCTCGCCCATCTTTGTCCCCTTATGGAACAAGCTCAAAAGCTGTTAAAAGCTCAACAACCGGTTGTCTTGAAGGATCCTTTTCCCCAAGGATATAATTCTGCTTTAGCTTCAAATGTAGCAAGGGGCACCCCAAATGCCCTTGACCTCAGTTATATCAACATGGTTTGATCCCAAACTTTACTACATAATAGGAATAAGAACTATGAAAAAGAGACCTTGGAGAAGGGTAAGTAAATAGGTGAAACTTCTAACCCTCTCATGATTGAGAAACCTACTGAAATTATGCCCAAGATACCAAAAGGTGTCTTTAAGAAGACCTTGCATAATCCTAATGCTAGGGCTGCAGCAAAATACTCCATAGTTGAAGACTTAGCCCAAAATCCTTGTGCAATGTCAGCTTTAGAGGTGTTACAGAGTTGTCCCGCCCAGCGGGATGCACTCTTAACAGCCTTAGGTAGTATGGACTCATCAAGTCTCATGGAAAAATTTAATTTGTTTGATGTCAAAATTCACCTACCATATCATGTAGCCTTATCGATATATTTTATCCATGGTGGAAAGACCATTGGAAGAGCAGTTGTCGACGAGGGTGCTTCTACATGTGTTATGTCCTTGTCTTATTGGAAAGCTCTTGGATTCCCAAAGCTTGTCCCGTCAAACACCCTACTTACTACTTTCGACGGAAGGTCATTTTGTCCTCATGGTATCCTACCAGATTTTGAAATTAAGCTAGTAGGGAAAGTGGTGTCTATTGAGGTATAGGTGATTGATGCACCTTTGGATTATAATTTGCTCTTGGGAAAAAGTTGGACTTATGCCATGTCTGCTATTGCATCGACCGTCTTTCAGGTGGTAGTGTTTCCACACGAAGGGAAGTTGGTTACTGTTGACCAACTCAGATTTAATCGAAAAGGCCGCATGGAATCTAATGATTCCACTGTGCCATTGGTTGATCAGGTCAAACCTACTTCAGAGAGCTTACGGGCTGGAATGTACGCATCATTGATGGGCACATTTGATCTTCCAGCTCCGATTAATCATATAGGTTCTACTAGTCTGAGGAAGTCCATAGCTACAGTTGTTGATATTACTGATCCTTGGGTTCTCCCTTCCCATCATGAACCCGACGTGCCCTTATCAGCAGTGGAGGTGGCTATTAAAGCTATCACCAAAACCGTTTTTGATCCCTTTTTGATCCCCCTCACAGTCTCAGAGGAACTGGAAGAAACCTATTTGCCTACTTGGGCAGAAAAATCTTTGCTTTCTATATATTTTTTAGATATGGTTTTACCTTCTGATGAAGCCATTCTGGAATCCATGTGCGGATGAGATAATATCTATGAATATCTTCACCATCGATCTTATTTCCTTCCAGAATTAAGTAGGATAC